>ML675651.1:202719-395029 GCA_007922155.1 Mesoclemmys tuberculata
ATGATCATATTGGTCCCTTCTGACCTATGAGTCTATGAGTCTACATTGTTTGTACATCCAAGATTACACTTTGTCTTTTGGCCACAGCATTACACTAGGAGCTCATGGTCAACGGACTATCAAGCATGACTTTCATGTCTCTTTAAGAGTCACTGCTTCTCAGGATAGAGTTCTAGATCTTGTAAGTATGGCCTGCATTTTTGCTCCTAGATGTATCACTTTACATTTAGTCACATTAAAATGCATATTGTTTGCTTGTATCCAGTTTATCAAGTGATCCAGATAGTTCTCTTTCCCAGCATTGCATACTCATGCTATGAAAGACCTATTGTTATACACAGACAAAGGACAGGGGTTCAAATTATTATAGCAAACAAACAAGAATTTCCTGCTTTTCTCCTTTTATTCCTTTTTTTGTTATTGAGAACAAAATCTCAAAATTTTACATAAGTATGTATGGAGCTTGGCTCTATGGGGCTACCCACTCAAACTCCAGATAGCCCCTCACAGATTCTCTCTCTGTAGGTCCCACTGAATCCCTAGTTCTATCAGGAAACAACCAGCAGGTTTGATGATCTATCCAGTATTGTTCAATATCTTCATGAATTATTTGGATAATGGCATAGAAAGTACACTTCTAAAGTTTGTGGATGATACTAAGTGGGGAAGAGGGGTTTGCGAGTACTTTGGAGAATAGACTTAGAATTCAAAATGACCTTGACAAATTGGAGAAATGGTCTGAAATAAGTAAGATGAAATTAAATAAGGATCAATGCAAAGTATTACACTTAGGAAGGGATAATCAATTGCGCAAATACAAAATGGGTGGTGACTGCCTAGGAAGGAATATTGAAGAAGAGGATATGGGGATTATGGTGGATCACAAACTAAATAGAAGTCAACAATATGATACCATTGCAAGAAAAAAAAAAAGCAAACATAATTCTGGGATGTATTAGCAGGAGTGTACTAAGCAAGACATGAGAAGCAATTCTTCCTTTTTGCTAAGCACTGATAAGGCCTCAACGGGAATACAGTATCCAGTTCTGGGCAGCAAACTTCAGATAAGATGTGGATAAATTGGAGAAAATCCAGGAGAGCAAGAAAAATGAGTAAAAGTCTAGAAAACATGATCTATGAGGAAAGATTGAAAAAAATGGGTTTGTTTAGTCTGGAGAAGAGAGGACTGAGGGGGGATATGATAACAGTTTTCAAATACATAAAAGGTTGTTTTAAAGAGGAAGGTGAAAAATTTCTCTCTTTAACCACTGAGGATAGGACAAGAATAATGGGCTTAAAATTGCAGAAAGGGATGTTTAGGTCAGATATTATGAAAAGCTTTCTAATGGTCATGGTAGTTAAGTACTGGAACAAATTACCTAGAGAGGTTGTGGAATCTCTGTCGCTGAAAGTTTTTAAGTACAGGTTGGCAAACACCTGTCAGGGATGATGTAGACAATACTTAGCCCTGCCTTAGTGCAGGGGACTGGACTAAGTGAACTATCAAGCTCCCTTCCAGTCCTACATTTCTATGATTTTCTAGACTCTTGGTATTACTGGTTTTAAAGTTTTGGGGTGAAATCCTAGCCCCAGTGAAGTCCAAGGTAAAACTACCACTGACTTCAGCAGAGCAATGGTTTGACTTCAATGGGGGTTGGATTTCTAGCTGGTGCCTATTAGATATTGTACTCTGAAGCATTGTCCTTGGAATCTTAGTATGCAAAACTTGAATTAACTTATGTAGTCAAATAAAATACACCTGCAACTTTTTAACCACCAAATTTAAGTCTTGATTTTCTCATTATCTTTTTTTCCCCTCTTCTTTTTTTGTCCATTTGAAAAGCAATAATATGAAAAATATTGCATTAATGAGGATTCTGCATTTTACTGATTACACTGGCTTAGGTACTGCTGTCACAGCTTTTTGCAGAGGTTCAGGACCATGTACTTCCTTGAAAGTTGATATCATGGCACTCTAAAGACCAAAGCTGTTAGTTGGGGGGCATTACCTGGTTTTTCTATTTGTGCTTATTTGCTCTTCCCCCTAAACTTTATCTACTCTGTCCATCTGTAGTTTATGAGTCCCTTGAAACAAGGACCATCCTTCCTGGATATTTGCAAAGTGCCAAGAAGATAGTGGGTGTTACAATAAGTAAATGAAAAGTATTGACAATACAACTTTACTGTGATCATAATCAAATTTGACAATTCTTTAAGGAATTTGGCCGTGCATTTTCATTCAAATCTGTCCCTGAAACATCATGAAATATCTATCATTTATGTAACATTTCCAGACTTGCATCCCAATTGTCTTGGCTTTACTTAAATGATGATTAACATTACTTCCAGACACTGCCATAGTTCTGTGTGACAAACATCCCTACACAGATTGCAATTTATGCACCACACCACAGAACAGGGGAAGTATTTTCAATACAATATTTTCACTTGCTTCTTAGCCCTGCTGACTCCTGATTACATTTTATATTTCTTAATAATTTATTCTTTAACTATAGAAGACATTGTTCACATTTGGTCTCTTATCTTTGTGAACTTTTAATTTTTTATTTTCCAGTGTGCAGATAAAAGCTGCTCCATCAACAGCCCTGTGGAAGTACAAAAGGGTCAGTAATAGTGAATATTCCCACACATTATCTCCTGCCAATGTGTCTCAAGCCAGAACGAGAGGAACCCACTTTGGCATCAGAGAGGAGATAGCCTCTAACGAGCTTTAATCCCTTCCAGATGAAAGCCCTTCTATATGAAGTGTGAAGAAAAGGAACAGCCATGAAGCACAAGAAAAAGTGTTGGCAGGACACATATATTAAGATGGAAATCTGCCACTACCTTAGGAAAGACACTAGATCAAGTTGTAGGACCACCATCTCTCTGAAAACTTGGTAGAAGGTAGGCTAGTCAAAGACCCTGGAGCTTACTCTTTGCCATAAAACATGCCATCAGGAAATGACCTTCCACTTAAGAACTTTGAGCTCACTCCGGACATCCAATGGCTCAAAAGGATCTTTCATCAGCTCTGTCAGGACCATACTAGTATCCCATGACACAGGGGATCTTCAGAATAGGAAAACTTCTCCTGGGGTAGTGTTTGTCACTTGTTCTCTCATGCCTGAACTGGCAGAGGCTCCAAGTACAGAAGGTGAAGGGAACAGTGGAGAGATACACGCACTAAGCATCTTATCATTAAACAGTTCCCAATACTCCAAACCAGGAGACTGAAGAACAATACTAGTCCCCAGCTCTCTGGCTGAGAGGAGGCCTTGATTTAAACTAACAAAAAGAATGGAGAAATCTTTGGGACTCTTAGAGGAAAGTGATTATCTCTGGCACCCTACTTCCTCAAAGAAATGGTTATTTCCTGTGCTAGCACAGTTACATAAATAATGTAGCTTCCTATAAAAACATAATGTACTCTGTCCTTCCTCCAAGCCGCACAGCCATGAAGAGGAAGTGGCATGCTCCTCCAAACCCCTGCAGAATACAAAACCACAAACACCACACCACCTCTCTCAAAACACTGAATCATGGGGCTGTTCATTCCAACCCTCCAATCATTCAACTCACCCCATTAGCCAAAGCAGTTCTTTGCTTCAGCCAGGGGAAGGGAGGTTGCTGGAATGATACAGGGCACCCTCTATCCTCCAAGGCCAGAAAACATTGCCTTCAAAGCACTTCCAGACTGGCAGCCAGGGACCTGAGCTCTGATCCCCTCAGGCAGAGTATGACGCTGACAGCAGACTGACAAACCAGTGAGTACTTTGCTTTTTTAAAAGACATCTCATGCTACACCCATCCTTTTGTGGGTCATGACACCATCCCTCAAGCCCACACCTCCAACCCTGCGCCAAGTGCTACATGTTAGTAGCACTCTTGGCAGCTGAAGTTAAACATCAGCTAGCTCCCAGTCACCCCTTTATCTGGCCCCTAGGATTTCTCTGCATCCTGGCAGACATTTACAGCGCTCTCACTCGCGCTACGTACCACATGCCTTTGATCACTACGTCATGTTCCTGCTGCAGGTACTACTGTTGCTAAGTTCTGGTGCTTTGGCTGCCTAGCAACAGACGTTTCTTTATTCCAGTCAGGAGTGGATCAGCAAGTCCAGAGATAAAAGCAACAGTGATTTTCCACTGCTTTGTCATTGGATAGGAGCCCTATAAATGATCTACTGTAATCAAAGTCAGCTTCTAAAAAAGAACTCTGTCCTAAAATTAACTGGGTGCAAACTAGAGATTAGATTCAAGACTCTGATGGCCACTCAGCTCACAGAAAAGCTCTCAGGCTCAGTTATGGTTAAACTAGACTGTCTCTTCCAGCACAGGGCTAAGTGTGCCATTTTTCTGCATGGATATGTTATTAAATGAAGTCTGCAGAAAAAAATATCAATTGGAAATAGGATCAGAAAGCGTATCTTAAATCATAAATTCAGACAAAGACCATGGGAGAAGGGAAGATGGAAAGCTCTCTGTAAACTCAAGCACTTAAGTCTTTTAGTACAACTGCACATAATTGTACACATGTAATGAGCTGATTATGTTCGTGGAAATTAGATAATCATGTTCAAAGCCTGGAAACTGGAGGGAGAAACAAGGAAAGGTTTAATTTTAGTTGCTCTCCATTAAAAAACTAATGCAACTCAAAATCCAATCTTTCACTGCTGTCTGCAAGCTTCTGCTGCTCTGACACCCCATCAATTCCTCTCCACACTCCTCTGTCCATGCTGCCTTTTATACTGACTGGTGGCTGTACAGTATTTCATTGTTTCCCAGCTGTCAAATTTCTATTCTCCTGGCCCACGACGAATGTTAGGGGGTTCTGACAGCTATAATTTAGAAGCACTGATACTTTGCAGGTGAGCAATTTGCTTTTTTGCATAAAATATTACACCGTCTCACACATGCAACTTTGCCAGTCAGACTGCATCTATTTAGCTCCCATGTTACCTGCTTCCACTACTATATGATAAGAGATGCTGCCGGCCTACCCATAATTTCTCACGGTACTAGCAGTGGTTAAATAAGAAAGGAGTGTATTTTCTACTGCTTTTTGCTCCCTGCGTCTCCTTGAGCCTGAGTCGTTCATCCATTTTCCTCCCACTCTCCCTGCTTACAGATACACCTCCTGATGAGGCCTGTTTGCTCCTCTACAATCCTCCTGCTTTCCACCCCCTGTAGCTACTGCTCTTACCACTGGAGCCAGAGCCAGAGTTCACCTGCTTGTCCCACAGCTCTCTGCTCATCCCACTGGTACTAGGGCTTTTTTAAGTGGATGGACCATCTGCTCCCTCACAACTGCTGCTAGTAACCCTTTCAGTGGTTTGCTTACCTCCTCCCCCACCCCATGACTCTGGTAATGTGAGTGGGGAAGTGTTTGGACATTGAAGGGATGGTGAAGGTCATAAAGCACTATAACGTGCTAAACTCTAACAGCTGCAAAATGAATAGGAGCCAAAGGCTAAGTTTGTGCAACTTTAAAGCGGAGAGTTTAATTGCAAAAAGGAGTCAGGAAAGTCAAGGGCTCACAACAGCAACTTTAATGTTTGCACGTAGCTCTTTACAATAGGCTCTTTCATCACGGGATACAAGGTAAAATGAAACACTAGATAGGTGCATATAAGGTAACAAAGAGATGCCATTGTGATATTGCTATTATTTGTAAAAGAGACCCAAGAACAGAAAATCTAAGAAAGATTGGATGAGGAGGGGGGAGGTGGTCTATAAGACGACAGACCTAGAAGAATTCAATCTGCTCCCCAGCCATTGGCCCAGATAAGTGGGTTGAGCACTTCAAGTTTCACAAAGGAGGTACCTAAAACGTTGCAGTGCCCTACAGGTCGCTTGGGAAAAAACTCGGCTATAGCCCACATATTAGTTCTTTAGATATTCGAGCCAAAACACAGCATTATTATACTATAAACATTGCTCCTGTTTGTGCTCCTGCATCTGAAGCATAGGGAATGATATGGAATTGTCTATCTGTGGACATCAAGCTTTTCAAATAAGCATAATGGTGAAAGGACGTAGCATTCCCCAACACAGACAGCACAATGTGCTTTCACTGAATTACAAAGAACAAGAACTAAAATATAAAGTATTTTTTGTTCAACAAGTGCTACATCTTCTGCTATAGGATTTAAATTTCCTAACTATTGCCATTAAAGTATAAAAACAAGCACTGGAAGAACTGAGACATAACAATGCTGTACATAGATAAGTAAATGTAGGAGAAATGTGGTAAGTCTGTAATGCACCCTCCTCATCTAGTGAAGACTTTGAGGCAATTTGAGATGGCTGAAACTTGTATTTGATTTTTGTTTTCCTTCGTTTGCATAAATTGTATTTCAGAATAAGTACATGATTTGCTCTTTGAGGACAGAAATCACAGCAATAAACTATCTAAAAAGGCGGTGATTGTATAATATAGCACTTCCAAATCGGTAATGAAATATACACCCTGATCCTGCAAAGTTTTACTCCCCCAAATTAGTGATGTCAGTGTGATCAGTTTCAGATGGGATCAAGCCCATGTTACTTACCTTCATTAACAGCATGAGGCTTAATAATGCAACAAGTACAATTTGTAAATTTTGCACTACTGGCTGGACCACGACCTCCACTTGAGGGAAAGAACAACTCCAGTTCCTGGGTGTAATTGAAATTGAAAATATTTTAGTATTAAACAGTTGCATGTCTCACAGCTTTAGTACACACACTATTGTTTTGTGAAAGCCACAGGCTGTTTTTTTTTATAGAGTGCTTTAGATGTTCTCCATAAGAACACCTATATTTATCCTTCTCTCTCTAGCACCATTGATATAATGATCAGCCATGCTTTGGATATCTCCCATCTTGGCTACTGTCAGCATCTCCTCTTCCCTTTCCCACCTCCATCTATTCCCATTCAGTCTGTTCAAAATGTTGCTGCCACAATCATCTCTCTCAGCATCAGTCTTCCTAGTTTTCTGCATTCAGGTCAAGCTTATTCACTTTAACCTTAAAATTGCTCCACAAATCCTCTCCCCTATCTACATCTCTGATCTCATTCCCTCCCCACCCATCCCATCCCACTTTCCATTCCTCTCCCTGTGGGAATGGTTAGAATCTCCACTCAGTTCCCAATACCACTTACACCAGTACAGTGCAGTGAAGATGGCGCGCAGAAGAGAAGCACAGAAGTCAACGGGAGTTACACAGGTTCTTTGCGTACTTTGCGTAACTCCCGTCGACTGCTGCCGAATCACCTAAGTAAGTGTAGACCAAACCTTTGTTTCTTTTGCTCACTGCTATCTCCACACTTTCTTCCATGCTATTCAACCAATGTGCTCAAAACAGTTTGCCAGTAAACATTAGCCAATGGCCTTGGACATGGCCTCCAACAACAGTTCAGTTCAATTAGTGAACTGAAATAAGGAATTTGATGAATTTCCTTTTAAAGGAAATTTTAACAACCTGGAGATGTTATGACTAAATTCATCTGATTTTTCCTTGTGTAACTGTCTCAGGACTAAAGATTATCTCCTTGAGTTCCCCGAGTTATTTAATACTGTCTTTTAGAAGGAATTAAGCTGAATTTATATTTTCACCTACAGCTCTTATCCCTGTAACGACCTGTGATCCCTATCTAAACAAAGAAACGAACAACAACAAAGAAAAGATTGCTGTTTTTGCTGCTACCAAATGTACTCTTATTTTAAATATTTACACCTCTCTGAGGCAAAAGGGTCAACTTCTTGGATTCTTCTACAGATAATGAAGAGCATGCTTCAAAGACTCTATTCTAGTCTGTTGCTATTTACTACTGTTAACTTTAAATAAAGAAAGCAGTCTCCACAACACCAGGAAAAAGCAAATTACAATAAAATATTTAGAAGCATAAAACTTCTAATGGGCTATATACAAAACAGATTCCTGAAAGAACAATAAGAGAAATTACTAAAAGACCCAACACTTCAGATACAGGAATACCAAAACAAAACTATGTGGAATTCTCAAAAACAAGAACCTCGTCCCTACCTATATGCTTAAACTAAGATTACCCCAAATTTGGCCTGTAGAAATGGAGATGTTATCCCTGGAGAGCCTAGCAGACAAACTCTTAGCTTGATCTGTAATTCACTCTGTGAGAAGGACAATTCATCCATCACCAGAGGAGTCCAAGACTTTGTTTCTCCTTCAAAAGATTTTCCCCAGTTTGCTTTAACTGACTTTTCTTTTCTCTCAGGAAAGTTTCTGTGAGCTGCACCCTACTAATTTCTTGGCATCTGGTATGCTACTATTGTATAGCACCTGCCCACTGAATTTATAATCCCAATTGCTGTGTCAGAGATAAACTTCAATAACCACAACGTAAAGAAAAAAAAACAAAACAGAAAGATATATAAATTTATATGCAAGTACACCAAAATAGCAAGCTAACCATTTACAATCATGGGAAGAGTAAAAATTAGCTAGCCTTTCAAAAGTAAATACTATAATATGACAAAGAAACAGCATATTTTAAATAATTAAATGCAAGAAAAATAAAGCAACAATCTTATCAACAGTAAACACACACACTTATTTCTCTAAATGAAATCCTATGCTGACAGATACTTTTACCTAAAGCCTTTTTCTGCTATTCAGCTATGCTGGAGGTATTCCAGAGCAGAAAAGAGGATGTATCTATACTGCAAGGGCTACAGCAGCACTGCTGCGGCACTGCAGCTACGTCATTATAACACAGACACTTGCTTTAGAGATGGAAGGGGTTTTTCCATCACTGTAGTCAATTCTTCCATTGATCTAGTGGGGTCTACACCAGGGTTTAGGTTGGCTTAACTACATCTCTCAGGAGTGTGAACTTAAGTTTTAGGTGGAAACCAGACCACACTTGACTCTTACTTTTCCAAGTGAAGACAACTGGATCTTTCAGTCTTAGAGACTCAACCCACAAGTCCAAATACCCACTGTGATGTGACCCCAACTGCATTTCAATGCAAGAGAGCAATGGGCTTCCTGGTATCTGGTAGTGAGTTTCAGCTGGCCTGACCAGTTCAGTGTTCCCACCTCACTATTGTCTTGTATCTAAATGGTGTCATATAAAACATATTGATCATTAATATTATTGTGTGGTGAATGTACAGAGAGACAAATGCAAGCCTACAAACATACTGGAAGTATGCCTGCCAGGCAGGGTTGAAGTTACCCCACCTTAGACAAAGGAATGTGGTTTCGCCACCTTGTAAGTACTTCTCCAAGTTATGTTAAGGAAGAATGGGAATGCATTTACATAAAAGGTAAACGAAATCTTCAAGGCAACAAGGGGAGTTCCAGCCATCTTGCTGGAAGGTCGTGTAATAAGAATCTGACCTTGAACCACGACTGTAGTTTTGTTAAGTCTTAGCCTCTAGAAAGCATTTTTCACTTTGATTTGCTTGTAACCATTTCCAACTCTATCCTTTATACCTGAACTCACTTAAAACCCTATCTCCTTCTGTTAATCAACTTGTTTTACTTTCAATCTAAAACATTCCAGTGCTGGGTGCAAACTGAAGTGATTATTAACTCAAGTTAAAGTGATAAGCTGTGAAGTCTGTCTTTTTAGAGGAACAAACCAACCTTATTCCTCTGAGGGATCCAGGAAAGAGCTGAACACTGCAGAGCACACTGTTTTGGGAAAAGTCGGGAATGGGAGTGTGTTGGGGTCACATGGCTGGCAGTATCTAAAGTTGGTGGATAGCAGAGTGCGGCTGAGGTATAACAAGCAGGCTGCTGGGATCACAGTTGCAGAACCAGAGCTGCTGAACACACAGACACTCAGTGCATACTTGTCTGCTGGCTCTTGGTATCCAGGCTCTGAGCCACAGCAGAAGAGCATTTAAGGCTCCCCTGGTTATACGGCAGGTGGTGTCACAGCCCCTAACTGGTCTGGACTGCACCGCAGAAAGTGACATCCACCTTTACTTCTCCCTTCCTAGGCCCCTCCAAGTCCAAACTCCACTTTTCCAAACCAATCACATGTAACCCACATTTCCCTGTGCCCTCAACAGTCTTGCTCACCCACCATGACTCCTTATTGTACCACTAGCCCACAGGTACCCATCCAGACCCTACCTCACACACTTGCTCTCCCCAGAGCATCCATGGCTCCAAACATATTCCTTATTGGAGCCCCGCTCCTTAAGTCTTTTCCCCCACCACCATGCCCCGATACTTCCCTAACACATGCACATCAATATTTTTAAGCCAGTGCTCCACAAACTTTTCCTCTCTCTCCCCCCCTTACCAGTAACAGTCCTTCCCCCTCCCCCCAACCCCTCACACACACCCCAGGCCGGGAGCAGGGGCCAGTGGTTGGGAGTAGGAGCTGGCAGCTGAGAGCAAGGGCCACGAATGGAGCCAAGGCCGAGCTGCAGCTGGGAGCAGGGCCACAGCACAACTGGGGGCAGGGTGGGGCTGCATGATGCTCCCTCCCTACTGCTCCATGGGGGCTGGCCTCCCAGACGTTCCTCCATGTGCCCTGAAGTTTGGGGACCACGATTCTAAGCTATGGCAGTGCTAATATGTAACAATATATATATATATATATATATATATATATAGAAATGTTGATACATATAACTCTTAAAAACTCAGCACGGTAGGACTGAAGAGAGGCATGTTAGGGAACAAAGTATGGGGGAGCATGTGGTGCAGCTGGTTAATGGAGATGGAGAGCGGGGCTACGCCAGGGGAAACATGGGGGCGATTCAGGATATGCACAGAGTAACAGCAATCTGAGAATCTGGAGGATACACGAGGAAAGAGCCATCTACATGATTAACTGCTAACGTTGATACAAGCTTGTTAAAAACCTGGGAAACATTCACACAAAAACTTAATTAACTTTGAGTTAAGGCTGTCTGGCTGCATAGTGCAGCAACTGTTTATTGCCTTACTTCACAGTTTGTGTTAAGTCAATCAAACACCCCATTTCTATTTCACTTCACAGCACACCCTCAAATTGATAAGTCTATGACACCAACACACACTCACAAATTTCAACTCTGTAACTTCTATGTAAACATTTAAGAGGTTACCCATTCCCATGGCTTTTCCAAAACATTACAGAAAAAACAACTGCAAAACAGTGACTGCAAAATGACACTTTACCTCACACACACCAGTCCAAGGCCACATACAATTAAATTTATGAAAGTCACTCTTACTCTATATATTAACCATCAAAACACAGGAATATAAACAATAAACATGGTTGGAATTCAAGGGTGACTACTGATTGTTCAGGATGATGGTGGAGGTATGTGGGCTGCGGGCAGTAGAAAGGAAGCAACTATGGCTGGGAAGGGAAATGAATGAATGAAGCGTAGATGCGGCCTTGAATGATTTAGCTGCTTATTTCCTTGGTTTTTAGGACTACATTGCTAAGCCATGCAGTCTACATAATTTACTCAAAGTTAAAGCTTCTGGTCTGTATCATATATAGGCTTGGAAGGATTAGATTTTATTTGGTAAATGTCGATTTCAGCATGCACACATAAATAAGACAAAAATATTTTCTTTAATAATAAATCAAAATTTATAGATATGCAAAGACTTTATTGGTCAAATCCAGTGATTGGATTAGGCTGGTTACAAATGGACTAACAAATAAATAGTAAGGACATATATTATCATTTAAAGATATTTTACTCTGTCTATTTTGACATGTGATGTTGACAATTTGTGTTTTAACAGTTTATAAAGCTTTAGCCTTTTGAATATCAATGTCTACTGTCATTAAATAATTGCCTTACTGCCACTTCCCCATAATTTCCTGCAACTGTGAACATTTAAATTGATAAAAAAATATTTTTAAAAAATCCTTACAAACAATCAATACCTGTTGAAATTATAAAAAAATAAAAATCAAATTCTGCCAGAAAGTGGCAAAAGTGTTAGCCTCCGTGTCATTGGCCAAATTTCCTAAAAGTAATCCCTAAAGGCCAGGGTAGAAGCGTATAGGCTGTATAGCTTGCACAGTGCTATGTGCACTCTGGGTAAAGACTCTGTCTACAAATGTGTCTTGTAGAACATTTAAATCAGCACTAAATTCAAATGAAAAAAATGAGTAGGATTTCTGTACTAACTGCAGCCTGATCATCAGATTAAGTAAAAAAAAAAAAAAAAAAACACAGCTTAGCAAATGAACAAAATGAACAAACATATTTAAAAACTTACCCGAGCAGCAGAAGCAAAAGAGTCAGGGCCATGAGCTGCATTTCTTATGCCATCTGTTCCAAACATTGCTCTGATGCTGCCCGGGGCATCAGAACGAGCCACACCAGAGTTTGCAGGTCCCAGTATCTTTTTCCACTCAGACACAGCATCATCTCCTAAAATCTCCATGGCAACAGTGGGACCACTTGTAATGAACTGGAGAAGCTCACTGTAAAACAGAAAAACAGGAGGCAGGGAAATTCACCATACAGAGAACAAAAAAAAAGAAAAAAAAATCTATGGACTGGTTCTCAACTCTCACTAGGCGTCATAGGAAAGGGTAACAGTCCACAGCACAAGTTATAACACAAGAGGATGTGTAGCACCAGGCTCCGGTGGAATGCTTGGTGGAAAAGGCAGGGACATTGGAGGCAAAAGACAACTGGTAAGCCATTCCATCCTTCCAGTTGTGCTCTTTCCACAGTGTAGACACATTAGAGTCTCTTGGGTGGGGGCCACTCATCCTGTGAATTTTTCCTCATTAAGACAACATGAACACTCCAATTTGCTTCTCTCTCTCTCACACAGACACAGAGAGGGACACACACTCGACCTGGGTATGCTCCCTCACATCTGTGAGAGGCCCTGCATCAAAATTGTGGGTTACCTCAGTAAATTCACTACCCTCTCCACCATGTGCTTCTTCCTCCTGTGAGGCAGAGGGGAGACTCATCTCTGCCTCTCACTAAAATGGAAAACAGAATTCTAATGAAAGAGGTCCCTATTAACCTTGCTCTGATTTCGGCATAATAATCTAAAATAATGTGTGATTAAGGCAAAGAGTAAGGTAAAAACTAAGAAAATATACTGTATATAAACTTTATAAATTATAATTTCTTATTTATTTAGCACAGGCAATGTGCTCAGTGCTGAACAAGCCACAGAGATAAAGACAATCCCTTCCCTGCAGTCTTTACATTAAACAGACAGACTGAGAAGTCAGTATATACTGGGAAATAAAGAGCAGGGAAAAGAAAATTGTTTGTTGCATTTTGTACTGAAAACTCATAATTTCTTGGTATTGTGGAAGTCATCAGATATTGGGGGGATCTGAATAAAGAGAAGGTGGAGTTAGGAGAACATAAAGATTGCATGGTTAAAGACTCAAAAAGTCAGGAAATCCCAAAGTTAAGTTTGAATACATGTAACCTTAATTCTGCTCCCTTTTTGAACATATGCATCATCAGCTACACAGTCACATGCTATCATCTCTGCAGCAACCCACCTCATTCAGTTTCAAGGCTGGACACCGCACAATGAATGAGAAAGCTGTGAGTTTTTTTAATTCAATTATTGTAGACACATACAGACACACAAAAGACAAACAATAACTTTTGAAAATCTCCTTATTTCTAAAAATTAAAACTACTGTGCAATCTACTTATTTATGTTAATAAATGTGTAAAATACAAAATTTAACATTCTTAGCATTTAATCCCCAAGAAGTTAATAGCTACTTTTCCCTGCTACTCAGTCAACTTTCATTAACTACTGTGGTAGATCAAGTCCCCTCCTGGGTCTCACCAGCCGGCCACAGTCTCTTCTGGCTGGGGGGGGTCTGAGGTAATTCCACTCCAAGCCGGACAAGCTTTTTGGCCCCCCCCCACGCACCTCTCTCGCAGAACGGTGGGGTGCAGACCTTACTTCAGGCCTGAGGGCCGCCCTTCAACCCCACAGGGGAGGGCGGATTGTCCCAGTCCGTGTATCTGACCCAGGGCCCAGGGAGGTACCTTTCTGTGGCCCCCCTCCAAGGACTGCAGGGGTCGTGGTGGAGCCCTGGAGGCTCAGAGAAACACCAGCCCTTCCTGCAGGCTGGAGTCAGAGTCTCTCCTGCTCTGCTTCTCCAGCTGTAGAGAAAACACTACCACCAGTCCAGGGGGATCCTCCTCTAGCTACCACAACCTTCTAGCTGCTCCTTGCTCTCCTTCTCCTATGTTTCCCCCAGTTTTTAGGGAAGGCATGGATTAAGTACACCTGGGTTAGGCTCTTAATTGGGTCCAGGTGCCTCTAATTGACCTGGAGTAACCTATCCCCTGCCTGCAGGGAAAAGGGCTTTTAGCATCCATGGGCTCACATATCAGCCCTGGTATACCTTTTTGTAGCCATCTGGCCTGACTTTACCACACTACCTATTAAATAAGAAAGTCCTGTTTATGAAACACTATAATAAATCTCTAATAAAATGCTATATGTAATTGGGTATGAGAATGTATATTTTATCACTGTGAGGACACTTTTTCGCTTCACTTACAGTAGCAAAATCCCATATAACAGATGTCAGGTATTGCTGGATGGCAGACAGAGTACATCATAGAAAGTGATTAGAAGTCTTAAAGTTTCTCAGCTTGCCATTAGTTTAGCAATCCAAGATATAATGAAAAAACACTGCAGATAGAATTCTTCTTCATTTATAAACTGATTCAAGCGGTAAATTGATTCAATTGATTTAAGCTCAGTAAAGAAAAAATGACAACTCTTTGTTTTCCAAGGATCTACTAACCCTAGCTTTCTTTGCTAATCAGATAAAGCCTAGTTGTAAACAACAAATAACATTGTATCTTTTTTATGCACCCTAATTAAACTTGATGCATCAGGAAACTGAAAAAGATTTTAGACAGATACATACATATGCACACAAATATATAAATATTTTCATTCAGTGTTCATGGAGAGATTAAGTATTTCATAGTTTCATGCAATATGAAACAGCAGAGCCACACAGAGGTCTGTATTTTGACCAGGATCAGCCTTACATAAGACATGTGCCCCAGATGCTAGACTTTGAGATATGTGCGCTTTTGGATGTTTGCTACCAGAAGAGTATCCAGGACTGGATGTTATTCTGGAATTGTCACTGCCTGTAAGTCACACACTGTATCTGGAGATTCTCCCTCCCACACTTTTTAGTTAGGGTCATTTTCACGAATCATAGGGTGGATGCACTCATTGGAGCTTGATGGGGCACGGGATTGTACAACTAGGCACCTGACAGCTGAGTCCATTTCACGAAGAAGTTGGATCGGGTTCCCACACAAAACTTTGCATAGAATCCCTTGAAACTTAAGCCCATTTCTGGTTTTGCCATATTCTTGCAGAGTCACAGGCACGTGAAATGAATGCCATGCACTGTAAAGAAATTTCTCCATGACAATCTTTTCATGTACAGTAAATGAACATATGAACCTCAAAAATATGTACCTACTTGTAAAAGGGCTTTGATTGATGGTCTACATGGAGATCCATTGCTTCTTTCCTAGAAAAGATCCAAAAAACGCTTGCATGAACCATTAATGAACCATTATGCACGAATGTGCCTATGTGGGAAGTTTCTTTCCAATAACAGGTAGCTTGTGGGTGGTTTATGCTCTAAAGCAACAGGGTTAATATACCTTATGCATTTTTATCAGAACCAGTGCAACTCTGAATATTTCTTTTATCCAGATAAATTGATAATCCTCTGGGTCCTCTTTTGAATTCTATTAAGCTCTTAGCTTCTATGGTATTTTGTAACAATGAGTTCCACAATACATGGAACTAGTTACATGTTGCATAAGAGTATTGCCTTTCACTAGCTCTAAATGTGTTGCTTTTCCAACTCACTAACTGTCCCTATATTTTTGTATTATGACGAAGGGCAAATAGGAGCACCAGAGCCACCTTCCTTGTACCATCTGCTATTTTACAGTTTTCATATTCAAACTCAGATTGGACATGCTTGTTAATCAATGCACCCAAGATTTTTTAATTGCAGATCAACAGCTAATCTGCCTCACTGTAACTAGTTTACTTGCCCAGACTCTACTTTTGGTGAGATGCCAAACAGACTTTTCACAGCTTAGTTTCTACCTAATGTTTGCAGGTGTTACAGGGCACAAACTATCACAATAGTCTTCACATATCAGAAGGAGGGGTTTTGTTTGTTTGGCTTGGTTTTTTTTAACATGGAGAAAGTGTTTTCTGCCAGTATTTCCCCACTTTTGGAAACTCACTATAGCCTTGTGTTTTCCTATAGGTACAAACCAATTGCCACACACTGCTTCCTCATCACTGGGTTGAAGTGCTGTAATGCAATGGTTTCCAACCTTGTCAAGCAATTTAACGAATTTACTAAACTATGACCTCAGTTATACCAGCCAGTGATTTCCTCACCACACCCTCACTTGTGGTTAGCAACCTCTTCTCCTCCTGGAGAGCACCAGATTCTGAGGCTATTATGTCACGAAATCCAAATTCTACTGGGGATTAGAGTTAGCACAACTGAAGACAGGCAATGGCTAAGCAGCAGTGCTCAGACCACAGGCTAAATGAGGAGTTCACTGTTAAGATGAGGAGTGGTGTTCCAGTGAGGAGATATGGACAAGGCAAACACCAGGGATTTTAAAGCAGCACTGGAAAGGAGCCATGCTGTTGTGTACTTCCATATTAACTACCCATCTTGAAACACTGCTTTTGTTTAAAAAGACCATTCTGTGAACTTTTTATCTCCATAACTCCACTCATGTTGCTCAGAACAGGAAGCAGTTAACAATGCAATTTTTAAAACATAGACTCCAAGCCGGCACAAATGCATAATATGGTCACATCTTTAAAATGACTTGCCATATCCACTCAGTTTTCAGTACCTCAGTGTGTAAACTAACTTCTATGAAGACGAGGGAATAAAGAGAAATATGAGACTGGAGAACCCCCGTTACAGTCACTAGGCCCAATTCTGAAGTATTTACTCCAAGTGTGTGAATAATTTCTAATGAATATTTATTTTAAGAATTTAATTTCTCACTCTTCACAGATCATGATTTTCTCAAATTTATTCATTAGTCACTAAAACTATTTGCTGAATAATTCCTGGTCTATAGTTTATAGTTCACTGCAGGTATCCGACATTCACTATTGACATTGACTATTTTAATTGGCACACAGGTCAGATGGTATGTTTCTGTTTACTGATTGGAGGAGTGAAGCTTTTAGAAGGAAATTACTCATGTGAATACTTATTATGTCAAATCAAAAACCACTTTCCACAAATATTTTAAATATTTGCTTAAATTTCCCAATTTTGGGAAAAACTCCTAGCAGTAAAATAATTCACTAGAATATTCATGGAAAATGTATAGAAAGGAGACATGAACACAGTCTAAGCTAAACCACGTATAAATCTGAACAAATATTTGTGGATATTTTTTCAAAGTATTTTCTCAGCTCTACTGCTTAGTCAAGAAACTCCTGAGGCATTAAATACAAAAACCAACCTGCTAGCGATAACCCTAATCCTGTCAGCAGATCCCCACTTGCAGAGCATGGAAAGCTGCATTTATCTTGGGCAATGAGCTGATCTGAGAAATGATTAGCTGAAAAGACTGGAGAACTGACCTATCAAAGCAGGCTTCTGTCCTTGCTTTCATAACTAAGCAATGGGTTCTACAAAACACATAAATCAAGTTAACAGGGTCTGCCAGGTGAATGTCAGCAATAAAACCCGTTAAAAAAAGCAAAACCAAAAAATAACAGAGGCTGAAGCAGCTGTGGACAAGCCGACCTAGAAGGATATTTGGGATTAAGACTTTGACATTACTACATGCTATCACTATAAAAATATGCAAGCCCAAGGGACTAAGTACAGGATCTTGTGAAAGCTGCAAATATCCAGCCACCATTTTAGATTCTTCCAACATCACTGTTCATTAATAATAATTTTTAATTTTATAGGGCAGGGGATCTTTCTAAACTAAAGGTAATAAAAATTTAAACCTCATCTAAACTGCTTAGATTTCTTTTCCTCAGGGTGACCTAAATATAAAAGATATAACGTGGTTCAACATAGATTCAATCATCATCAGAGAAACTGATATATAAAAACAAGGAAGCACTCAGCACTCCAGGAGCAAGGTGTCCAGGCAGTTGAAGGAAAGTCAAGCCACAGAATGGTTCATACTGATTAGGAGAAACCTGGAGGGTTGAGAGGGCTGCACTCAAGAACTGGAACTGTGTGGCAGGGTCTGGGGACTGGCATAGCCGCAGATAGCAACATGTGACTCTTAGAGGAGTGGTCTACTGCTGTCCTACCACCACCTCAGAGGGCAGAAAAGACGAGGGAATTCTTCCCTATCTTATCCTGGGAGCACAAGATGCAGGAGTAAGAACCCTATGAAGATGATTTTTCTCCTCAAAAGAGATGTTGAGTAGACAGTTATGACACAGTCACAGCTGAGAAGCAGTGCAGTGACTTTGGAGAATTCTTTCATGGTAGATCCGCCACTCTACCTATGCTCTTTCCCCAGCATGCCCTCTCTCCAAATTTTGCTGCTCAGGGACATGTGGAGCACTCAGTGTAGGGGGTTCAGAATCCAAGCATGGGCTGACCCTCTCCTGACTTGAGCCTTATAGCAGAGCAACACAGGTTGAGGTGTGTCTGGGGATCTTCACAGTCATGGTAGAAGGAACAGGTCTCTGTGTTCCTAGAGCCAAATCAAGAATGTGGATTTACTGCAAGGCAATACCCAACCACCTTTAGAGAACTGCAGAATAATCAGCAGCTCAGTTTGCATTATGAAGTCAGGTAATTTGGATTGGGGGCAAAAAAACATTATCTGAAAACTAAATCCATAATACTGATTTAAGTTTAATAAAGGCACACACTGTATTTACTTACAGTAAGCCCAACGACATTTGGATAGAACATTTTTGTATTATTCAGACATTGTCAACGACAAAATCATGGGCAGTCTGGGCTAGTGGTTGAAACAAGAGCATGGCCTACCACTTAGAGTTGAACCCAGATAAGGCACTTCCAGGAGTGAAGGCCCAGGATCATAGCCAGAAGTCAGAGAGCAAAGAGTCAACTGGAGTCACAGTGAGAAGGTAAAGCCAAGGATCTGAGTTTGCCTCATATTCTCTTGGATTTCCCAAACCTCATACTCCTCTTGGCCGTAAACATTTGTGGGAGGTGGTGCTGGAGCAGAGTGGCTGGGAAAGGGGTTCTCCAAATATGGTTTCAGAAGGAACATATGGAAATCTTCAAACTGCCCCTCTCAGGGGACTAGAAGTCTCCAGGAGGGGAGACAACCAGGCCAGCGCCTCCCTGGTTAACTGACTAATAATAAGTCCTACTTGGGTCTCGTCAGCGGAGAATGACTGGGGCCAAAGCATGAACAGGAGCCAGCACTGGTTCATGATCCATGGAACTTGTTACGGTCCCCATCAAACTTATCCTGAATTAGAATCTCTAGCTCCCTAGAAGCTACGGCAGCAGATACAGGTGAGACAGTTTGAGCCTGAACTGGGCCCGAAGGGTCTGCAAGATTCCCACAATCTCTTGCAGGGACACACATCTCTGAGAAATCCATTTGAAGGGCAGTCCAGCCACTTACCCACCCATGTTCAATTTTTGGGGTTCCTCCAACTCAGTGACCGAGTTGTGGGTGGTATGGCCTAGCAGTGAGAGCATGAGTGTGGCTTACCAGTCAGAGCTGAATCCAGACAGAGCAGCTCCAGGAGCGAAGTCAAGGGGCACAGCTGGGGAGTCACAGATGAAAGCCTAAGCCAAAGGGTCAACCGGAGTCAGAGACAGAAAGTGGCATCAAGGATCTGAGCTGGGGGCTGGAACAGGAACAGCCTAGGGCTAGAGCAGGAGCTAGACTACAGAAAGCGGAGCCAATGACAGGACCAAGTACAGCTGTGAGCTAAGAGCTTTGAGCAGCAACTGAACTACTACTGAGGTTAAGTATCAGCCTGCTAACTCCTTCAGCCAATCAGATGGCTCAGTCAATCAGACAGCTTCTATCAGAACCTGCTGCCCTCTGGATTGCCAGGAGACTGGCTCTGACAGACATCCTGAATTCTGCACATTGTGAGAAACCTAGAAATGATTGTGAAACAGGTTTCCTCTTTTCTCTGCTACTCCGTGGAATAGATTTAATGTTTTGAACAACATGAAATAACTGGGAGAATACACTTCAGGGCAAAATAATCAAGTCCAACAGGGAACTTTAACAGAGTCTTACCGTGAAAGTACCATCATTTTGGCTTTTGTTATTGTAAACCCAGCATTAATAATGATATCAATTAGTTCTCCAATCTTGGGTACGGCATCAGGTTTAACCAAAGCCAGTGTTCTGAAAAAGCAGAAAATTTTCATTCTTTGAGGAAAATGCAAAGTTAAAGTTACACAAAGAAAAATCTCTCACATAAGGAAAGACAGAAAGGCACAGTTACAGTCATCCAAACAATTCTGCCTCAGTCTTTTACTGACCTTCTGCCCTGCACATGCATATCTTTCATGTACATGGAGGCATTAAAACCTTAAAATAATATTTGCCTGTGGCATAGTCAGCTGTAAGTATGGGATCTCTGTTTCATCTAAAATGTCTTCAGGTACGGTAGCATGTGTCTATGCTAAGTTTCACAATAGGGCAATCCTTTTATAACCAAAATCCCTTGGAACTCTGGGAGGCTGCCTGAATGTGGTCACTTTTACCGATGAGATGTGAAAACCTACCTTTCTGGTGAATGCACAGCACTTTGAGATCCTTAGATAGAAGGGGCTATAGAAGTGCAAATAGTAGATTTATTTGATTTATAAAGGGAACTTATTTCATGCTGGAGATTGAGATATTTTTCCATCACGTCTCCTCACCCCCACCACACTCCCACAATGCAAGCCTTAACATTCCATTTGTTCCCTTTTCCCCTCTTCCATTTCTGCCTGTTTATTCACACTGATCTTTATGCATAGAATGACCTCCTGATCAACAAGCTACTACTCTCTTCCTATTCAAATCCCTCCTTAAAATTTGCGCTTCTTCCACAATGCTTGTAAAAAGTGAGATACTATAATACAAAATAATAAATTAGCAATGCCTAGAGGACCCATTGTGCTAGATGCTGTACAAACACATGAGCTATAGTCTCTTCCAAAGAGCAGTCTAAATAGGCAGGATAAAGGAAGAATTATCCCTATTGTAGGTATAAAAACTATATTATGAGAGAGATCAAAACAGAAACCTCTAAGCTATCCAGTTCATCCAGTCTTCTCTGCAACTATCTTTTACATGCTAAGCACTTGAGAGCCAGAATTCTTTTAATCATTCTATTTGGTATAGCACCAAGTGTACTGTCACTACTAAACTCATTATTAATCATAAATAATAATAAGCCCAACAGGAACTCTGTAAAATGGCACTGTGTGCTTCCATTATTTATTCTCACAGTGAGTCAGCATCAAATGTGCTCAGCTTACAAACCAACAGATGATTTATTTAACTGCCTGTACCACAAACTCTGCCTGGAATCTGAAAATCCAGTGGGGCTCGTTTTGTCTTTTACACACCATCTCCGGCAATGAAGGATATTCAAGACTGAATGTTTCCTTTATTGCAGTGCATCTATATAGAGAAGGCCAATGCTGTCAGTTTACTCATTTTATTTCCCAGCATATTGGAGAAAGCCTCTATGGTCACTACATGCTGAAATGAGAGGAAATTGACAGTGCCGTTCCATTTGGTCTGATCACTAAAAGACACCACAACTGCAGATGCTGTGGGAACAAACAGCACTTTAGGCATCATCCAAGGCTTTTACAGAGAATAGACACAAAAAATGTTAGAAGGGAGGTGGAAATTAATCTGACAATCCTGGTAGGGCAGAGGAAGAGAGAGACCTAAAATGCAAAATTCTGAGCTGAATGTGAACTTCCTCAACGATCAGGATGCTCAGATCTGTGTATCTGATTAAGGTGCATGTCATTGGAAACAGTGAGATAAAACAAACAAGATTGATTGGCTAAGACTAGAAAGGATCAAGTTGTTTGACCAGGAATTTCAATTCAATTTGAGCTAGCATTTCCCTTCAGAATGTTTGTTTGGGAGTTGTTTCTTGTTTGTTTTGTTGTAGTTATATACACTACTAAAGAGCAGGGGCTTAATCCTAGAATCATCTGTTCTTCTCTTTGCTGATTTCAGATTTTGATAGTAGATCCTTAATTGCTAGCAATATGCAGTGAAATACTACATGGTGAAGCAATTAACTTCGGTACTAGCTGAAATAAGCATCTATCAGGTAGACTTTTTTCCAGCACTGTTTTGTAACAGAATTTTCAGTGTGTGTTTCATGGACATGTGCAAGGTAAAAAGAGTTATGATCCAGCATGGTGAGGGCTGTTCCTGACCTTTTATTTTGATTCATGTGATCTATTTGTAGTATTAATTAGCAATATGTTTTAGGATTCTGACATGTCAGTCCAGACAAATGGATTACAGAACAGTTACATCCGGGAACAAAGGAAAAAGAATTAAAACTTGATTCAGCTACTTTGTGTCATATAGTCCTTTTGAATGTGAATCTCTCATGATTATTAAAAGAGAGAGAGTTGGTGGTCATATGAAGGGCATCCGGGGCATAAAACACAATGTTTGCTGTAGCTAAAACTGTGGGATTTATTTATTTTTAATGGAAGAACTATTACAAATACAAGTGAAAGACTAAGGGGAATTCTCTATGTTTTCCATTTTATTTACCTTGTGCATTTGACAGCATTGTGTGTTTAGTTAAGTTTCCTTGTTTGTGTGAGTCTTTCAGCTAGCAACTGTGGGAAGGTGGAAAATAAAAATAAAAAGTATTTAAATAGATAAATGTGGTTGTAAAGCCACAAAAAAGAAAGAAAGAAAGAAAGAAAAAAGAAGTGGGACTCAGAGGCAAGTATAGAACCTGAAACTACTTTTAAACCACTTTTTGGAACTAGACAGATTTTAAGTTGACTGTCCATATTAGGAACATTTTGACTCAGAGACTATAAGGTCAGAAGTGACCATCATGATCTAGTCTGACCTCCTGCACAATGTAGGCCACAGAACTTCACCCACCCACTCCTGTAATAGACCCCCTAACCTATGGCTGAGTTACTGAAGTCCTCATATAATGATTTAAAGCCTTCAAGGTACAGAGAATCCACCAGCAAATGGCCCGTGCCCCATGCTACAGAGAAAGGTGAAAAATTCCCAGGGCCTATGCCAATCTGCCCTGGGGGAAAATTCCTTCCCAACCCCAAATATGGCAATCAGCTAAACCCTGAGCATGTGGGCAAGACTCACCAGCCAGACACCCAGAAAGAATTTTCTGTAATAACTCAGAATCCACCCCATCTAACATCCCATCAAAGGCCATTGAGCATAGTTACTGCTAGTAGTCAAAGATTGTCAAATCAGGCTGTCCCGTCATGCCATCCCCAACTTAAAGTGCAATTATAAAGAGAAAAAGGACTATGTAAAATTTTACTTTTTTTTTTTTAAACACACTAGACCTGTTCACTGTGTGTGTTTGGGGTCACATTGGCTAATTTTACTGACAAAAACAAAGGCCCCAGTTTCACAAAGGACAAGATGTTTGATGTGCAGATGCCTATCTAGCCTAGGGCACTCATTGAGCATTTTGTACACGCTTCTCTAGTGACCAAAGTACATTAAGTTTTCCATACTGGAGCCTAAGCGTTTCCTTCTGCTAGTTGTATGGGCTGTGCACATCACAGAACACAATGGAGATTATTCTGCCACATGCATCAACAGCAAAATAGTCCAGCTGCAAGCTCTTTATCTTTGATGACGCTAATTTCATCCTCTTGCAAAACTCCTTTTTCCCCTTCTGTCACACTAAGGACTATCCCTAGCAGACAACTCCACATAAGCAGCCACTTACCCCCATGCAAAATAATCTTGTTTAACCATTGAAAGCTAATCTCTGCTAGGAAACCAGATTTTGCTGATCCCTTTGATGATTGCCTAAAATAGGTTTCAGTGCACATTATTTGGTCATTCTGAATAAATTATAACACTATCTCTTCTACAGCTAAAGGTGGGCATGGTGAGTATTATTAACATGGGAAATTGAGGGCTTATCCAGCATGAAAGTTTGCACTGTTTTAAAATATAAAAGAGTATAAAGCAGAACAACTCTCCTAGTATAACTGCATCCACAGTGGTATAATGGTACTTTATACTACTGCAGCTATTCCCATACAAGGAGAATAAACAATTCCCATATAAGGCATCTTTATGCTGCTGTAATTGCATCCACACTAGGGGTTAATCTGGTATAGTACATCATTAAAATTTACATCTTTAACCAATAAGGTTATACTGGTAAAAAGCTGTATGTAGGCCAGGCCTAAGTGACTGGCCCAAAGTCACATAGAGTTGATTCATTGAACCAGGAACATATATAACTAAAGTCTCATGTTTTTTGCAAATGCAAAACTACACAAAATAAAAAAAGCAATAAATAAAACGAAATAAAGTGCCACTCACTCACATCTGGCCTAGTCACCCCTCCGTCATGATGACAGAGGAACAACTGGGCAAAGCCTGATCGGTGATACGACCCCATGCGTGAGGTTGCCCCCAGCGGGGAGCCCAGCTGAGCTCTACAAGAAAGCAGCTGCCACTATGCCGCCAGTGCAATGGAGAGGGCTCACTCTGCAAACACCACCCCTACCAGGGGCAGGACCAATCCTGTCCCACTCTCCCCCCAAGGCCTATAAAATGAAATAACAAGAAATCCCTGAAAAATAAAACAAAAAAGGAATTTCACAGGGCTCGAAATATAACCCAAAAGTCCTGAAACACAATCTCTCTCTCTCTCTCTCTCTCTCTCTCTCTCTCTCATACCCTCCCACCCCCTACTCCAATTCCAACCACTAGGCAACATGTCCAGAGATCTCATTTTGGAAGGCTGTTACTGGAGTGATTTCAGTGGCAATATTTTTAGGTGGTGAGGGAATGATAAGGTTGAAAAGGTGAACATTTATCAGTGTCTTTTTAGTGTTGTTTTGATTAAAGTATGTTTTTAAATTCTACTCATATCTGCTCATAGCGCTTTAATAACAAGACTAGTTTGGGGCTAAGGAATTAGGGGAAGTAGAAGCAGGCTTACTGGTGTTAAGAATGGCAATTTAGAGAGGGCACTGAGTGTTTTTCTTAAAGATACTGGGCTACACTCTGGTCTCAGTGATATTGGTGCAAATTCAGAGAGTAACTCCATCGAAATCAAGCCAGGTATATACCAGCGTAACTAAGAGCAGAATTTGGTCCATGAGCTTTTCTTCACAGATGTACTCTTCAAAGCAAGCCTCTCTTATTGTGCGATCTCAGCTGGAATGATCTTATGAGCCTGATCCTCAGCTGGTATAAGTTAGCATTGCTCCAATTTTCACCAGCTGAGGATGTGGCCTTATATGTTTTCTTGCCCCCACTAGCATCCAGCCTTGGAATTTTTCTTTGAAATGTTTCAGCATCTCCTCTACTGCGGGAAGAGCAGTGGAGGATGGACAGAAGTATCTCTCTCTTTTTATTGTTTTTAACTGCTACTGCAAGCTGATGTACAAAACACATCACTTGGTAAAGGGTTGCTGTTGAATCACAAGGCCATGTCACAAGACACGGTAATGCAGTGATTTTGCAAGATTCACTCCTTTTAAGACCAGCACATACCAAGACTGAAATTCTGCCGCAAACTACACCCATTCAACCCCACTGAAATCAACATTAGTGCACATCTGTGGGGTTGCACAGCTGTAACAAAGCTGAACGGGGCTCCAGAAATGGAGTGGAGAGTAGTTTACATCTAGGGGAAGATGTGATCTGGAGGGTTTAACAACGAAGAGGAAAGACTGTAGATTTGACCACAGCGGGACAGACTGCTTTCTCTTGCTTCCAGTGATTACACCTGCCAAATCTCCTCACCTGAGATGGAAATATGCTCTCCCATCCCATTAGCTGTATGAATCCTCTCTGATCCCTCAAGAGAAAGACAATTAATTTGATAAACTCACTTGCATAAACAGTTTTGTGGATAGGAAATACCACAGGAATTTCAGAGACCACATCCTCTTACCTTTCTTTGCGGCTGCCCAACTTGCGAGCTGTATATTGATCCCCATAGTCTACTAGGGAAAGGTGACGTGAAAAGACAGTTACTTTGTTGCCTACAAACAAATCTTCTAGGTGTAAGTCATCATATTTTGTGCGCTTCAGAAAGGTACGATGGTTCTTCACATCATACTGCAGAGAGAAGGAAAGAAGATCACTAAACAGTTAAAGAGAGTCATTAAACTATGAGCAAATTCAAAATAAATCCTATTCAATTTTAGAACAGTCTCAAAAGTATCATGGAATCCAGTAAGGTTGCTAGATTCACTGCATTTCTAACCCTTTGAGTTTGCATTTACAATGGAAAAGGTCATCAGATGAAGCCAACTACTGTAAATTTGTTCCATTTTAACTGTCAGCAGATGACATTGGGAGCCCCTCATACCACTTGGCAGAGGGCACAACATACTGTAACTCATATCAGGCCTGACACGTTCATTGCCTCAACATACTGGTGTCAAAACCTCTATATAAAATGGCATTTAAGGTATCACGTATAACTGGTAACACACAGGTCCCAAAAATCACTTTGTGGTGTATGCACGGAGTGTATACAAAGAGTTATAAATATGTGCTGGAAAAACATTCTTAAAATGTTTTTTGTCTGTTTGTTTTAAAAGTGCTGATTGGTTTAATTAACAGGCACTTAGAAGTGTACTTGGCTGTACAAATGAAGTGTACCGAGACAACCACACACACACACACACACACCCATTATAAAAAAATATGTCATCACCATTAAGCTATCAAAATATTAAAGTAATCGTCTTAAATGTACGCTTCAGGAATGGAATTGAAGTCATAACTCATACTACACTGCTAGCCTTCTACTAGTCTCCTAAATATGGCCCCCAGACCACTTTTTGCAACTTTCAGTGGGTTTTTTCCTTCTTATTCTCAATGTAAATTGGTAGGGAGCACATTAGCCTAGCCTGCCCTAGACAAAGAAATGTTTGTTTACTTTTCTGATCAGCTTGATAACAGTCGAAGGACAATGCACATACATTTACATATAAGGTAAACAGAGACAGCAAGCCAACAAGTAGGGGAGCTGACCACTTAATCACAACAAGGGATGTAATCTGACTCTTGAAACAGAGTCAATGAAGTTTGGGGCTATAAAGCCAAGAAAAAGCCATTTTGGTTAGCCATCATTGAGGGGACTTAGGGTTCAGTGCCCTCTGAGCCTATGAAAGCTGGATCCTCCTCGTCTGGAAGGCAAGAATACCTGGAAACTGACTATAAGTGAAAAACCTGCTTAGACAAAGATGAATTAAGTTTTAGTCACTAGAAGGCATGTTTTGTTTTACTTGTAACCATGCCTATTTCTTTTATTCTCTCTTATAATTACTTAAATCTTTGTTTTTTGTTAATGACCTTATTCTTGTTTTATTGCAAAAATCATGTGAATGCTGTGTGTGAGTCTTCAGCTAAACTAACAGGCTGGTGTGTGTTCTGTCCCTTTGGAGGCGCGGAACTTAACTTCTGTGAGTACCCAGTGAGAGGGACTGGACACTGCAGAGAGACATCTCTGGGGAACTAGAGTTCACTGATTGTTACCTGTAGAGCAATGTTTGGAGTGACAGAGATCTGAAACATTTGCTGGCAAGACAGATGAGCTGCTATGCCAGGGAGCTGACACATTGCTTAGTAGCAGCAAAGGTCTCACTTGCTGAGACTGAGAGGGGTAGCACAGTAGCTCACAGTTCTAGGCACTCCATGCAGGACATCTCGCAGCTCAAGGGAAAAACGTGTCTTAGAATTTTACTATTTTTTTACTTGCTTGTGTTATTTTAAGTTGCAGTAAGTGGCTCTGGTACTGTGTGTGTACCGCTGTCCAGTCTGAACTATAGGAAGTCTCACTGACAGTTTGTCCAGGAGAACCACACTGTGCCATAGTCCTACAGCCTAAACCAGAACTGCTCATGTCACATGCTGTAACAGGTATCTTCAGGGCATCATCTCATCTGATATTACACTAACACCAAGCACTGGGTTTGAAACACTCTGACTCCCTAAAATGACAGCTGAAAAATCCTAGTAATGTCAACTCAGCTCTTTGTCTTTCGGAGAAAAATGCAGTAAGTTCCATGCAGTTTATTGGATGGGCTCAGAGGAGTTCCTAAAAGCAAAAGCTTCCTTTCAGCTGCATGTAGATATTAAAGAGACCACAGCACTCTCTAACAGTAGGGGTCTGGCCTGTTGTTTCTCAGTCAAAACTTCCCCTTCCCAACCTTATATGCCATGCACCACCCTCCACCATAAGGCTATACCAACTATCACATTTTGTGAAACACACAAAACTTTTGCCCATTTCTAGAATCATGGTGAACCTTTTTGATATTCTGAAGTCTTTGGATACATTTCTCTCACATTTCCAGATTCTGACTGGAATCAATATTACATGACAGCCTGCTCTTATGAATATCACAGCCCAGTTCTGCATACTGAAAAGGTCAGAACAGTTCTTATAACCACCCATTTTGGGGGGATCAGGTCAGCTGCCTGAACTCCAAACCTTTTGAGGTTCCTCATCACTAGTCAGAATGAAACTCCTCTTTGTCCTTTGCATTAGTTGACATCCTATATTCTAATACAACAGCTGATGAAATAGAAAAATGATAAAGTCTATCTTTATCTTGAATTCTATTGAATTCTTGAATTCTATTGTATATTTTTGTCTAAACTTGTTCAAAAGTCGCATTTTCAGATACAACTAAATAATGTTCAAAACACTCAAAACTTGCATGTTTCTTAGCCCAGTTCAACCCCAGCAGATAGAAAAGTGTGTTCCGGTTATTTTACACTAAATACCAAGTAGTAGAAATGACATGGATGAGAAAAGCCTGAAGATGATATTTTCTCATCCACCTGTTTCAAATTTATTTTTGGCATGTATGCCTGTATATATTTATAAAGCCTATTTGAAACATAATGATGAGCCACAAAGTGGGTAAACAGTAGAACAATGTTATTTAGATTTGGTAAATACAGCTTGCATTTTTATTTCTCCCTTTGTTTCTCACACTTTGCCTGCAGAAGCAAGTTTAGCTGAAATGAAATAATGTCTGCTAACAGTCTATGTTCTTGTGTGTTCTTAAAAATTAGTTATGAGTCTTCTCTTATTAAGACAATGATCTACATAAAAATTTATTGCTTGGACTAGGAGTTAAGGATTAACCTGTAAGGTTTCAAATGTCAAATTCTGAGAACCACACAGGAAGATTTTCCAACAGACCCAATTTGCTCACAGCACTCCGTTGTTTCCCCCCCTCTATTCTGAGCTACAAAAATTCCTGCCAAACTCTCCCACAGCCAATAGAGGCCACTCCTCCTGCTATGTAGCTGAAATCTACCTCGCCAATATTTTCACTGCTTCCTCTACCAGCTTCCCCTTTTTCTCCAGGAACAGCCAAGAAGTGTAGGATAGTGAAGAAAAGAAGGGAAGGAAAGCTGAGAACTAGAAGGCCTCACTTACACACAGTAAGCCCTCAGCAGCTTCAGCCCCATCCATGGAAGAGGGGTGGTTAAGGAGAGGCATAGATGATGGAGAGAGAGAAAGGGGGAATCCTGAAAGCAGGGCTGAAGAGGTCAAATCAATTTGCCTACTGGCTGCCAACTCTCCTCTCCCCAGATATGTCCAAGGGAATGACAAGCAACCATCCATTTTCTCAGAAAAACAATAGACAGAGGTGTGACAGAGCCCATTCAGTGGGGAATGGTTACTGGAGATAGTTGGAACCTATATATATTAAGAAAGCATTCACATTTTGAGACACTTGTATAGGAGTTCCCTGAGGTTTATCTCCTTGACGGTGGGAGAACCTGTCCACACCCAGTACTTGCACTGGGTGGCTCCAGCACAGACCGTAGTTCTTTGCATCTTACAAGGGGCCGCTATCCCTTGCAGCCTTCTTAAGTCTCTCTCTGGCAGTTTGCTGCACTCCCTGAAAGGTTGGGTAAAGATCTCTTGGATAAGCATTTCCCCTGTGACTCCAGGTGTCATGATAGCAGTCTCCTGCTTGGCAACCTTGCACTCCTTCCCCCTCCCCTGACTGCAGTTTCCTCCCTTTTACAGGTCTCCTGTCTATCATACCTAATTAGGGCCCTATCAAATTCACTATCCATTTTGGTCAATTTCAGAGCCATGGGATTTAAAAAATAGTCAATTTCAGGATTTCAGATCGTTATATCTAAAATTTCATGGTGTGGTAACTGTGAGGGTCCCAACTCAAAAGAGGGTCATGGAGGGGCGGGTCACAAGGTTATTGTGGAGGGTCGTGGGATTGCCACACCTACTTCTGCGCTGCTGCTGTCAGGGATGCCATCTTCAGAGCTGGGCAGCCAGAGAGTAGCCGCTGCTACTCTAAAGCCAGCGCCACTGCCAGCAACAGCGCAGGGTATGTGGGGGTGGGTTACCATACGCCTGGGTCAGGGGCTGTCCCAGCCAGGGCCGTAGAGCTTCCTGCAGCTGGGGAAGGTTCCCAGAAGTGGGTCTGGCGCAGCTCCAGGAGCCGCCTCTGCAGGGGAAGAGAAAGCCCTGTCCCTTCGCAGCCCCAGCAGGGACCAGCATCCGGAGCCCAGCTCACAGTAGGAACTCCCAACTGGGGCACTCCCACTCTTGCCCCTCCACTACAATAACCGTATTTCACAGGGGAGATCAGATTTCACAATCCATGACACATTTTTCATGGCCATGAATTTGGTAGGGACCAAACCATAATTGACAAAGCCAGAGGACTGGGGCTAGCCCTGGCCCCAGGGCCTCTATGGCACCTTCTTCATCAGTGTGAGATCCAGACACCCTATCACAACACCTGTCCAAATTGATCCCAAAATCTGAACTGCAAGGCTTCTCTCATCATTTTTGCTTCCCAAGTTCCAATATGGATGGCAAGCTGCGCACCCACTCTGACATTTGTGCCTGTGTCACATAATCATCGTGTTTTGATATGCGGTCAAAATGTAGCATGCAGAGCAGAGCACAGAACTGTGGCTGTTGGGTGTGCTAAGACCTAAGATGTCAAAGAACACTTTGGAATTATCAGTTTGGAGACTAAATATATACAGTCAACCTAAGTTTTACCAGCATGCGCAGGTGTGCAGGAAGAAGAGTTGTTGCCACCCCTAGCTTATTAGGGGAATTCTCTCTGGAAACATTTTCAAATGTTGGCAACTGTGTTATGCAGACAACATACAAAAAATAGTTTTAAAGGAACACTACTGAGAGCAGAGTTCCTTTAAAATTATCCATCATTAACCTACAGGGCGCTGCAAGGCCCATCTACAGGGCTGCCATGGAGGGTGGAATTTGGTGAGGGACAGATTAGGGAAGGAGGGGTGTGTGTTCTGTTTATTTCTCTTTTTGTAATTTATAGCAGAGGCAACTACAATAATGAGTACATGTCCCTTTTGACTTTTATATACAAATCTAAACAAAGATAACATTAATTATAACCATTGTCATGAGCGCAATTCTGCCCTACGATACTATAAAGCTAAGCTAAAAATTATAGAGTTCTTGTCCCTCCAGTTTCTAGAGAGGACCAGGATGTGTTGCATGGGGACTTCTGAATTATCTTCATTATGCCTCTTATATCCGTTGTAGATGTACCTTGCACTGTGTGCTCCTCATTTCTGCCTGCACTGCAACTCTACAGATACTTCTACTTTTCAAATGTCCTTTTCTGCATTACTAACAATATTCTAGTTTACTTAAAATCTAGTTTCCTTTTCCTCAGTGACACCATTTACTTTTTACTCTTCATTCTGCTTGGGCAGCAAAGTGAGGCTGGCTAGTTTTATCTTGTTTGCAGTCACATTCTCTTTGGGGTCTCATGTCCTAGCCCAGTGCTGCTGGGGTTACCATCACAAATGAGGTAAATGTTAAATAAAAACAAATTAATGGAAATGACTTTATTCACGCAAAACAAGCTTTAAAAAAGTAAATAAGGAAGTTACTCCATAGGCTCTCTTGAGTTTGTTTACTTTTAGAAAGAGAGCAAAGCCATTTCTTAACCTGTTTAAGTTTTCCATTTCCTAGAAAATTAAAACCATACTATGGGCTGTAGCTTGCCAACTTCCAAATTGTGTAGCTGTATAAGAATGCTTATAATATTTCAAAAAGTTTTTACCATTTCAACTGACCCATCTTTTGGATAATACAAGAGCTCATAACGTCGAAAGAGTGAAGCGTTTGGGTCATACCATTCTGCAATGAATGCAAATCTGTCGTCTTGACTCTGAAAAAAAGAAGAATTAGAGAACTATGATAGCATTCATATACAGAATTATTTCATTAAATTTGTTATTTCCCAAATGAAGACACACTAATGAACATGCTTCAGCATCATGTATAAGAGCACTATTATCTACTCACCAGGGATAACAGCATCTTTTAACTTCTGAATCAACTCTGATCTCAAAGCAAGACTCTTCGAAATCTGGAGTTGGCCTTTTAAATAAGTATTATCAAAACATATTGGTCTAGTCTTGTCTACACTACAAAAATCAGTTATGATAAGGAGCCCGATTACAACACTGCCACTGCCAAAATTCAGTTCAGTCCCACCTACAATGCATGTAGGAACTGTTAGGAAGGCAGCTTTAGCCTCTCAACTTTCTGAGGTCAAACTCATCTGGGCCTGCTGTCTTGCCAACTTTCAGTTGCTATAAAATGTTTATTTGCTCACAGCTAACCACAGAAACTTTCCAAATTTTACAACATGGCCCACAGGAAAACATCGCCTTCTCTCTTGGAGGTGACAGTGAACAGCTTCTTTTAATACAGATGGGGGCAATATTAGTGTACTCTATAACTTAATTTCCTACTGTTAATAAGAGGCCTGGGCAACCCTGCCTCATCTAGAACTACTTTCCTCTGAGACGGCTAGGATAACCAGATCGCAACATTTCTGAAACTAACCAAATTTAGCTGGATGTGCAGGACTTCATCACTACTCACAACCTTATCTAGTTGAGCCCTTGGACCCAGGCACTGGAAGAAGAAGGGTCTTGAAAGCTTTCCAAAAAATAGGGTAGATCTCAGCTTTGACATGTTGGCACTGTTTTTCAGAGGTGGCACCGACTGTCCCTCTAGCACCTCTATGGCATCTGACTGGCTCAATGTAGCAGCCTCAGCAAAACAGGGTCCAGAAGGATACCTTGGTTTGGATCAGGCACTGAAGGTTGGATTTGCTCACTGAGAAGATTTAGAAGTGAAAAACCCTCCTTCATTAAGAAGGCTTGGAGTCAGGTTTGTATATCCATACTGACTAAGGGTATAAAAGCTTGACAGCAATCAGGATCCTGGGCAAGAAGAATGGCATTGTGAGGCACAGGCTGTGCACGTCAGACTCCAGTAAAATGGATGGACACAATACACATCTCAAACCCTGGCCACTGGGTTGGTCATAATGCCTAGAACAAAGCCAGTGCCAGGCTGGGATTCAAACTGCACAATGACATGGGAGGAGTCTCAAAAGACCCTAAACTCTCTAAAAACCTAACTAGCAAGAACTATTCATTCTCAGAGGAAAAATTGGCAAGAGTCTAGTTTAAAACCAAACTCCAGAGACATCCGATGTCCAAAAGGAAGAAACAGAGGAGCTTTGGACTGCACCAACATTTTAACACCTTGGCTCTGAATGTTTAGTACTGTGAGAGGGCAATATCAAACGATGCTGCTTTCTAAAGGTTTCAGAATTCTGGTGCTGGGGGACACATGCTACAAGTGGAAATATGCAGAGGCCACCCTAAGGTAAGTGATAACACTTCACTCCAACTATTTACCCATTCTGTAGCCTAACAATGGTAATCAGATGAACAGTTTGCTACTACCAAGTGTGGCATTAAAGATAACAACATTGAAACCTGCAGGTATTTCATATGCTTCTTCAAATGATTATTTTATTTTTACTTCAACAATAAAGCATTTTTAACAAACATTTGGAATTGGAGGTGTGACCCGTCCGTGCCCAGGGTAGCCCACTGATAATGCCAGGGTCAGGGCAGGCTGTAAAAGGAGAGCAAATTCTCCCAGCACTGGTGGGTGACACTGCAGTCAACTTCCCAACCAGCCACAAACAGTGCTTCTGATTCCCCCACACTGGTTATAAAGAAGCCACTGTGCAAACACACACAGCCCCCTTTACTGCATTTCAGTCACCAGTCATTTAAACTCTATGCTCTTTACCAAAAGATTCCCTCTGATCCCAAAGGACCAGCCACAGTACCAGTTCACTATAAGTTTGGATCTTACCCAAAATACCACGCTGCCAGCCAATCCTTTAGTAACTAAAACTAAAGGTTTATTAATAAAAGAAAAAACAAACAATAAGAGAAGTGTTAAAGGCTTAAAGCAATCAGATACATACAGATGATTTAAAAGTCCATATACATCATGTTTCTAGAACAATTGTGGAGTTGTATAGTTCCTCTGGTATACATCCAGTACCTGGATGGGTCTGAGTCCTTCAGTTCAGTTGCAAAGTGTGTTGATCCAGAGGTGTGTCCGCAGCTGGACAGGAACAAGGAACCAGACAAAAGACAAAGACGAAGACGAAGACAGAGACAAAGACAAAATGGTTTCTGTGGTTTGATCTTATATACCCTCTGTTATTGGCCATGTGGCTTGTGGAACTTTACAGGAACCAAAATGGAGTCCATAGTCACATGGGCCAATCCTGGTAACTCTTCAGGTATGCCTTTAGTTTCTTCTTAGGCCTTTGGCTTCTGTAAAGGTCTTGATGGGCCATTAAGCGGGCTATTGTCCTGTGGCCTCTCTGTCTGGGGTGTGTCTTTTACAGCACAGTTTGAAATACAGGATATCAAAGATCTCCATAACTTTTCTCACACATATTACACATGAACACAAATATTATCATCTTATTCAGCATATCATAACCTTTCTAACTGCACCTGACATGGTATGTCTCACATGAATCACTACGATTTTGACATATTAATGTCAAATAACACAAATGCCCCCCCCATCCAGTCCGCATGACAGGAGGGTTGGATACTGTTTGATTAGTTATGTAGTTTCAATTTAACACTACTGGAGACTGAACCCTGAGAGCTATACACCCCTGATCTTTTGGGAAATTCAGGTCTAGATTCTGGTACTCAACCATTGCTCTCTAACATGACAAATTAAAACCCTGAACCTAAATGCTTCCAAACTCTGTGTATAATTGGATCAGAACACTGCAACTCAGTCCCATCTTTGAACAATGCAAACATTTACAATACATAGAAATTGTGAACTACAATATAGCTGAGGGAAAAAATCAGTTCTCATCCCCATCCACTCCATCCCTCCCCCCAATCTTTTTAAGCGTTCTACATCAATAAGAAATAACAGTTCTGCTGTTCTCAGTTAGCTGATATGGGTAAAAGAGCACGTCCTTTAAATAGTTGGCACGCTGAAACAGCTGATGGTATTCAAAGAAAGCAGCCTAGTGCAAGACATTTCCCAGTGCTGCAGAATACGTTATGTATGGTGCCACTGTGTCCCAGATGACATACAGCCTGCAAGGGAAAGCTCTTTCTTGTCAACCGTCTAAAAAAAAAATGGGGGGGGCTTCTACGTTGCCGATATAGGAGGATGGGTAACTGAAAGTGATTACCATCTGAGGTGTGTCAGTAGCATGTGTAAAATAAATTGGCAGTCTTACGTCTGATTCCAAGTTGATAGATATCCACTAACTGCCTCCCTTGTTTGCATTCTCAGTAGAAAACATAAACACTGCACTCCTCCCACCGTTGGAGGTAGTTCCTGTACTTTAAGGTTGAGGCATGTTGGCAGGACAATGCACAGAGGAAAACTTGCATTATCACTGCTTGTGTGATACTCATTCCATGGGACAGAGGACTTCAAATTCCAGGACTGTCTATCCTGCACATCTCACTCCATCATAGGCACATTTGTACAAGTTTTCATTTTGACATCCCCAAACCTTTGTCTTTTATGTCTTTCATTTAGTTTATCACTATTCCTTTTTGGCCTTTGCATCTGGGAAAAGGGGGAGCCTTGTTTCAAGAACATCCTCATGCCCAGAAAACTCAAATGGGTCAGCCCCTTTCACTTTTCAAATGCTCTTTGGAGTGTAACATACATATATATTACATAAAGATTAAGTTGACACAAAGTAGGACTTATTAACACTCACATTTCACAATGGCACTTCAGTTGTCTCAAACACTGCCTGCTAAGCAGTGGAATGGAACAATTGCACATCAGCTCCTAGAACACTGCAAAAGCATGAAGGGTCTGGTCCTGCTTCTACTTAAGTCAAAGAATAAACTGTCATTGAATTTAGCGGGAGCAAAAGGAAGGTCACTAAACTGGTGTACATGGCCTAGAAACAATCAGCATGGAATAAAACTGTCACTGGTAGGCAATTTGCTACATTATCCTTTTCTCCTCCTGCTCCAAGACACCATGATGTGACGTCCCTGCTGGAAAATCACTGCTAATGCTACTAAGTGTTAGATATTGAAAATACAATCTAGCTGTAGACAAAGCTATGCACAAAAAAACATTACTAGCATCTAAGGACTCAATTCAGCAAGCCATTTAAGCACAGGCTTAAATCCCATAGAATTCAATGGGATTTAAGGATGAACCTAAGTGCTTTACCGAATCAGGTCTTAATATGAGAAGCAACGGGAAAGAATGAAATAATGAAGAATAATTCCACAATTTAACTACTTTATTAAGCTTTGCAGCCTCATTTCCAAAAAACATATGAGTCTAGTATTGTCTAACAGATAGAGCCCTGGACTGGCACGCACCAGATCTGAATTCTGTTCCAGGTTCTGATACTGGCCTGCTGGGCACACATTTCACCTCTTTGTGGCTCAGTTTCCTCATCTGGAAAGTGAGGTTAATGATACTAACCTCCTTTGTAAAGTGCTTCTATTGAGGAAAAGTGCTACATAAAAGCTAGTGATGCTGGAAAGAAAATGAATGAAATTGCTTAATGGATTTGCTTAAATTATTTGCCTAGCAATGACTAATATTGCAGAACACCACAAGTCACTTTATAGTTTAGGTTGCAGTGTGTTTCCATTTTTTATCATGTTGTTTTGATTCTAAACGAACAGTGCCACAGTTAACAACGGAATAATGATCTATGAATAAGAAGAAATAGTAAAGTCAAATGGTTGTTAATCAGATATTTCCTTGTATTAACACAGCACATAACTGTATTATTTATATTGCTGCATGTCTTTAAAATAGTTAGTCACTAGAGATATGCTACCAATTTTCATTTTAATGCAAATTTCTATCTCCATTTTCCTCAGGCAAATATGGTTTTTTTTATTTTCTTGTTAAAAAAAAAAAGTAGATTTTTCATTATAGTCATCAGCATCTTCATAGGAAAGATGAGCAAATAAAATGTCTGCCTAGACTGGTCGATTTAAATGACAAATCTGCAAGCCCGTTTCAACATGACATTGATTTTAAAGTGCTTCTAAAGTAAATTTTGTAAGAGTTTGCACAAGTTGTCTATTAATTATTCAGCAGATATTGCAGGCCATCATTGGTTGTTCAGCTGAACAGCAAAAATGATTATTCCTCAGTATGCACCTTTAACACAGTGCCCAAGGCAAAGAATGTAATTTTGGTTTGGAAAAAAAAAAATCCCATCTGAGCAGTCCCCCTCACAAAAGAGACTCATTTACAAGTTTAGGAAGCACAGTGTAAAGAATAATTTTAAAAGATTAACATTATTTTAAGGATAGGAAATTCTAAGCGCTAACAGCTCCCTAAAATAACAAAATGGATCTAATTAAGCTTTATCAATGGGTCAGGATTATGATTGCTTCTGTGCATTCTACACATAAAAGTGCCATGATGAAGAAAAAATTAAAAAAGGCTAAGGACCCAATCTGGGAGACTACACAAAAGTTTATACAAAAAACAGTCAAACCTAATTTAAAACAGATTAGGTTTATGGGCAGATCAAATGTTTCAGGACAATATATTGTAAAGTTAAGAAATGAGATACCAAAAATAACCAAGGAGCTTTAGGAAATGATCACAACACAGGTACAAACTGAAAATCAACAGACGAGAGTGAGATTGTAGCTATATGAAAATCATTTGCATAATATCAGCAGTAGTACAATGGCAAATAAGACTGAGTACAATCACAACAGGAATTAATCAATGTAATGTGATTAATGTCATATTAGCTACTTTTGGTTGTCATTGTAGCATTGCCAAACTCAAGCATGAATAAATCATGAGATTATTAAAATAATACATTTTCGGTTCTTTTTATTTGTCTTCCGGTTTTTAAGCCTTGTGGGTTCGTGTTTTCAAGCTCGCTCTCTCTCTCTCTCTCTGCAACCATGAGGGCTAGAAACTTTTCCGTTTTTTTAAATTAAAATGAGAATCTCATGTAATCACCTGAGTCTAGGAACCAGGGCTTTAAGAAAACACCAAATATTGCAAGACTTGCAATAAAACCATAAGAGTTGGCAACTTTGCCATTCATTGTTCTCTATGAATATTCATTTATTTTTGCAATTAACTGAAGGCTGGCATAGAATTGTTCCACAGACGGATCCTCTATCTACAGAACAAGTACAGCATGGACAACCTTCCCCGCAACAGTCCCATCAATGTGCTTCAAACCCTGAACTGGAGGGGGCGCTGTAGAGATGAGAGGTTCATTATTCATAGTCAATCTTTGGCTTCTGTTGGGAGTCCCAACAAGGGGGCTAACTGTTATGTGAACTCTTGTCCCACAGGGATTAGACAGAAACCACCAATTTATTTCACAAAAGCCTCCAAACTTCTAACAGATGACAGTAACTTTAAATCATTGCTGATCTGAGTTATTCTATAGGTGAAAGATTTCACAGCTCCTTATCAATCCCCAAAGCCATGCAGTCTTCCTATGGTCTATTTTAAATGCTTTAGGCAAAAGATATCAACTAGTAGAGTAAAAACTATTCAGATGACCCTAAAATTTTCTCTCTACTTCTCAAAACAAATTTTCACTTTAAACCCTTTTAATAATTCCTACTCCACATTCCAGACTCCCACTGCAAAAATATTTGTATAATATCTGCTTCCACCCTTGTGTAATTCACCAATGAAACCCAATGGTACAATGAGGACTATTACTCATGATTTTTCTGTCAGTGAAAGCCTGTTATAGCAGTATTGAACAGATGCTTTACAATTGCATACTAGTAGTCTTAGGTTCTTTATATCTATTTAGATATTTATACTGCCCTCTCCCCATAATATCCAAAGGCCTTCAAAAGACACGGCCCTACTCAAGTCAATGGAAGTTTTGCAATTGACTTCAATGGTGCCAGGATTTCACCCATGGTATTTAAAGACAAAGAAAAAGATTATTTCTTTCTTCCTAGTCTGTAGGAAATTAATCATTTGTTTAGTTGCTAGGTTTTGCCTATTTATATTTATGTACGTGTATGTGTGAGTGAATGGGTGGGTGGGTTTGTTGTGTGACTGGGTGTGCATGACAGAATACAATCTTGTAGCCAGTCAGGGGGCAAGATGCGTTCCTTGCCATTAAGGCCATTTGGGTATCCCGTAACATTGCTGTGTCCAAAATGATGCCAGGGCTGTGGAGCATTGCGTTGCTCCAAGGGTACACATGCTCCGTAATGCAGTACGTTACATCAGAGGCAGGCTCCATAAAATACTTTATTTTTCATACCAGAATCACCTCAGTATTCCTCAGGTGCATCTTTAGGAATAGTGTTATTTTGCAGACTCTGTTCACCTTTATCTTGTACCCTGCTACTGCACTAAGTGGGACAAATTTTGGTCTCAGATACCTTAATGCAAATACAGATAACTCCACTGGCCCATGGATATTACTTTGTCTTTGCAAACGCAATGTTGCCAAATTCATTACAAGTGAACATCATTGTTGTTATACTTTGCCCTTCTATAACACCTGAAAAAGAAAGCTTTATAGTATTAATAAATTATCTCTCCCAACACCTCTGGGATGTATTATCCCAATTTTACAGATGGAAAAACTGAGGCACAAAGAAGTTACATGCTTGGTCCAACTCTCACTGGGAATAGTATCTGGCCTTAAGCGACCTATCCAAGTTCACACAACACGTCAATAGTAGAGCTGGTAATAGAAAGCAGATCCCCTGATTCATAATCTCCTGCACTCTTTGGGGCACCTTATTAAAATTCCAGCACCAAACTGAACAGGAAGGAGGGGTGATTTTCCAACCTGTGATGGAATCGATCCCTCTCAGAATTGTGCTAAATCATTCCTACCAGAGATCATTTATCCCTGGAACTCACAAACTCACTGCTGGGGAGCATTTTTTTTTTTTTTTTTTTTGCTTTTGCAATGCACCACAATGCCCCAAGTAACAGGTTTTTTTCCTCATGAGGAGCCCCCAAACCACTTGCCATGGTCACCACATACACTTCAAGTTACACAAGCTGAGCTCTGAGCTATACTATCAACACGCAGTATATTTTTAGGCATTATACATAAAAATTTCTAAGTGTGCTTACTAACTGCTATTGATCCTCTCCTTTGTAAGGTTGTGACAATCAGAAACATTCTTTCAAAACTGGAAAAACAAAGTACTGGATTGCCCAGCCCCTGATCCCTGTTTCTTGAAGGCACACACACACCTGGGCTTATCACAGGCTAACAAGGGGAAAATGTGTACAATCCCCTTTTTATAATATTGACAACACATCGCTGCTTCTAACAGCTTATCTTTTATGTCCCTTGCTCTTTGTCCATTAAACAGACAATTTTGTCCCATCAGCAAATATAAGGTTACCGTTTCCTGTCCTGATGGTTTATAAATCACACAGTATTTAATGCTTTGAGCGGTAACCTTTGTGATACGCAACTGCGCTGGTGGGAACAGTTATCTCTACTTTCGCTACTTATCAGTCTCCATGTACTATGACCCCTTCAATTCCGGGCTTACGCAACTGTCTCATGGGGGACACTATCAGAAGGTTTCTCAATACTGGAAAAGTGGGCAGTACTATATGCCACTGCAGTGAGTGTCTTCTAGTTTTATTATCTTTCCATTCTCCTTTCAGCTCACATTTGTTAGCAGGACCTTCACCTTGTGTGAAATATTTGATAGCGGTTCATCATCTCTTCTACCTATATTTACCAGTTTGACAGTCAAAAGAGTACTGTTAGGTTATAAGAGGGTAACATTTTGTCTGTTGCTCCCCATATCCCCCTATCCAGTTATCTTCATTAGGGACAGTGTTAAAAGGTATCAAAAGGCTTGATTTAATTCCCATTGGAGCAATGGAAAGATCCCCACAGACATCAGTGGAAATTAAATCAGGTCCAAAATCTCCATCTTAATGTTTTGATTTCTGTATTTCTTTTACTCTCTACTGTGGGAAAGCCCTGTGCATAAAAACACAGACATAGAAATCAGCTGCTTCTGGGAAATTGATATTTGCAGCAGCAGCACCAGAAAAACAAGGACAAGTCTCCCATTAGAGAGGTATTTTATTTTTTAATGAAGAGAAATTAAATTCCCAAATGCAAAGTGTTATACCTTTTTAAGCAGCATAAACAATTTGCGACTAAGGCAATACTCGCTTTTAGAATTACTTTATAGCGATATATAATCAATACAGTATTTCAAACTTGACTTGAATAGTGTCAGTGAGCCTGACCTTTTCAAAATGTAGACTGCCTAAATATGTGATGAGATGAAAAGCAGCCAGGACGTAGAATTTTGCCTGTAGCAAATCCAAACAATTAAAAAAAATATTTGGCACAGATGCATGCAATCTCAAGTTGCTCTTTCACAGTGGGATATCCTTGTTGTTATTATTAATTTAATATTCAATCTTGACTGATCTTGAAATATGGTTAATAAACACAGAAAAAAATGCTGCAGGGGCGCTCCTGGAATTCATTTGTTAAAATTCTTCCAACAAATTGAAAGGACGGTTTCCTCACCGCTGATGGAGTTCCTACTCTAGTCCCGAGCCATTCCAGAAAACTTATTCTTGGGGCAAAATAAAAACACTTAAGAAAGCAGTACTACTGTTGCCTTTGAAATAGATGAGAATGTATCAAAAGGCAAAGATACTTTTCTTCCCCCTTTTATTTCCCATGGGAAGATACCTCAAGGTTCCCCGAAAAGGTCTCCACTCACTTCCTCCTTTTCAATTTACGCAAAGTAAGGATCATGATACACTATCAATATATACTTAGTGTATATTTCAGGAACAAAACAAACACTTTCAGAAAATACAAGTCTGTCATGTTCTGTTGCCCCCTTCCTAAGATATAGTTATGAAAGAATATTTGTCTAAGTAGAATAATAAATAAAACGATTCCTCAACTCTTCTTGACAGGATCAGACCCTATATCAGGCTTGAAAGGATTAAAAAAAATTTAATCCGCAGATTTTGGTAAACATAGATTTCATCGTACACACACAAACCAACAAAAATATTTCCATCAATAATACTCTACATTTACAAATAGGCAAAGTAAGAAAAATGCTGCTTAGAGTAAAAATCCAATGATTTATACTTTTGAATTAGGCTTGTTACAAATGTACTAGTAAACAAATGGTGAAACCAGGCATGATTTGTTGATTTAAAGATATTTACTTTGTATATTTTGATATGTGATGTTGACAATTTGTGTTTTAATGGGTTATAAAGCTTTAGCTTTTGAATATCAGCATCTATGGTCATTAATTAATTGCCTTGCATCCGCCCGCCCGCCCGCCTGCCCGCCCCTCCCCCCCCAAATTTCCACTAACTGTGAAAACTTAAAATTGATAAAAATAGGGAAAAATGCTTAAAAGTAAAAATTGGTACCATATATCAAAATTAAACACAAATAAAAACAAAATGCTGCCAAGCTTACCTATAACAGATCAAAACAGAGAACATAACCACTTCAGAATAAAATAGTAATAATAATAATAACAATAATAATAACAACAGAATGTGTTGCTGTTTTGAACTAAGATGCTTTAGGTTGACCATACTATAAAGCTATCCAGATAGAAGGCTGAAGTGAAGGACCCTTCCTCAGGGAAGCATTATTACTCCATATCAGATTAAATTTTTGTGGATGTGCGTTCAGCCTCTAAAAAGACGACTAAGTGTTCCTAGTAGAGAGACAGGATGAGTGAAGTCGTACCTTTTATTGGAGTGACTTCTCTTGGTGAAAGAGTCAAGCTTTCAAGCTTACACATAGGTCTGAAGAACCTTGAAAGCTTGTCTCTCTCACCAACATAAGTTGGGCCAGTAAAAGATATGGCCTCACCCACCTTTCCTCTTTAATATCCTGTGACCAACACAGCTACAACACCACTGCATAGAAGTCTTCCTATGAATGATAAAGAAACATTCCTCATATCCAACTGGGAAATCACAAAGTATTAATTTTCTAAAAATGCCTGGTATGTTAACCAGTTGAAATCACATCACCTAATGAAACATCTATGGGTCAACTACCACTTCAGATCAGATCCCTCCTACCAAAGTGTTTCAGCACCAGGAAGAGGAGAAGGTTGCTCACAGACTGCCCATAGCCTCCTGAAGGATGCTCTTGACTCCAAGGCAGCTAAAACCACCTTCCCCACAGGCATTCATGCATACACTTCCTATGCCCCAGGAGTAAAGATTATCCTATCCACACTGGGGCAACGATCAACATTCTAGCAAGGCTCACAAGTGATAGCCTTCTTGGACCTCTGGAAGCAGAGGTGTTAATAGCTTTTCTCCATGGCTTTTCTCCAGCAGGGTGCCATCTGCCTTACCTTTTAGTAATGCCTTTCCTGCCTGTTGAGCAGGCAAGTCTCACAGACCCAGCCACAGCCAGCTCAACAGCCTTCTCCCTTCCTGCAGCCAGATGACGTGAACTCAAAGGAGACAAGCAGCAAATCAGTGGGAAAGTAAAGAAATAGACCCCAGGACTCCTACTTCTCTAATCCCTGTCCTCACTGCTAGACCATGCTGACTCTCTACATGCATACAAAAGAAATCTGAATAAAATATTCATCACATCCCTAGTTCTAGCTGCCAAGCTTGAAATCACATCTCAACTTCTGACATTCTAATAATGTTTAGAGCAGCCCATTAGGTCATCATAAACACCACCTCTCTACTTGGGGTATTCCAGGCCCAACATTGCATTTTACTTGTTTCAGTATTTTACTGTGTGTTTGTGAATTTAGAACAGTGCACTAAAATATAGGTTTTTAATTGGCTATTAAAGATGGTCACATTTCAATATAGGTATAGGAGCACTGCCCCTCTGTTTAATGACAAGTTGACAAAACCAGGATATGAACTTCCCTCTCCTCGCAGCCTGCCTTCTCTTCCCGTCTTACAACTCTTACTGCCTCCTCCTGTCATAGATGCAAACATTTCTCATCTCTCTCCTCCTCCACCCTCCCAATTTCCTCAATGATTCCATCCCATCTCCTGATCTCCCCAGCACCCACACTCATTCCCTCCCTCATTCTTCTCCTTAACCTCTCACTCTCTTCTGGCTCCTTCCCATTACAATACAAGAATGCTTTAATCTCTCTCATCTTAAAAATGCCCAACCTTGATCCCACTTGCATTTCTAATTACCATCCCATCTCCCTGCTCCCTTTCATCTCTAAATTCATTAAATGTGCTGGCTGAAGCTCCTTATCTCCAATTCCATGCTAGACCTTCTCCAGTCAAGCTTCCCACCCCTTGCACTCAACAAAAGCCACTCTTGTCAAATCTCTAACCTCCTCCTCCTAACTAAAGCTCAAACCTGGTGACACCCAGTACTCCATCTTCAAGCTCTTTGACTAGTCATCACTTCTGACACCACTGACCATGCTCTTCTTGAAATGTTGTCCTCCAGCTTCTGTGACTCTGTCCTCTCCTGGTTCTCCTACCTCTCTAATTGCTACTTCAGCATGTGCTTTGGAAGATCATCCTGAACCACCCTCCAACTTTCGCTAGGGGTTCCACAGGATTGTGTCCTTGATCCCCTTCTTTTTTGACTCTGCACATTTTCTTTGGGTAACCTCATCCAGAAACCCAAAGTCAACAACCATCTCTATGCTGATGATTCACAGATCTATTGATGTCTATTCTAGAATTGTCTTTTTGGGTCCAAACTAAATTCACAGACAGACAGTCTCTGACAACTCTGATTACCACACGTTAAACATGGCTACAACAGAGCTCATTCTTCCCTCCAAACCACCCCACTACCTTCATTCTCGATCATGTGGACACCACCATCTAACCTGTCTCACAGAGCATAGCACAGGTGTCTTCTTGACTCAGACATCTCTCTACAGCCTCACATCAAAAGGTGTGTCTAAATGTTAATTCTTTCTGCATAACATTTCTATGATACTACCTTTCTTATTCATCTGCAGAGCTAAAACTCTCATCATTTCAATTACTGCAACATCCTTCTCCCTGGCCTTGACATATACAATCTTGCCCTGCTCATAACCATTCACAATGCTGCTGCAAAGATCATTCTCCTAACTCATTGCTTTGACCATGTCACCCCCTTTTTGAATTTCTCCACCAGCTCCCCCTTCTCTATTTCACCAAAAACAAGCTGCTCGTGTTGACTTTCAATGCCCTTCACAGCCTATCTCCATTCAACTTATCATTATTCATTTGCTATTGAGCTGTTGACTTTGGTCTCCAGTCGGCCTTTGATGCCAGCCTCCATCACCCACTTGTTAGATTTTCCAGTTTCTTTGTACTCACCCATCTGTCTGTATCCATCTGTTGTCTCATCTTATGCTAAGGACTTACCTATACAGAGAGTTAGTACAAGCTGGGGTGGAAATGTCTAGCACACTAGCTTCCTGCACAGTAACTGGCCATGTGGACCATTTTACCACACACTAAAAGTTCTGTAGCATGATTTGATCTACTGCTGTTTCAAACTGCTGTTATTGCACAGTAGCAAGTTGCATGTGGCAACTTAGTGCATGGCAGGCTAGAGAGCTGTAGATTTACACCCCAGCTTGCCACGTAGACATGCCCTTAGATTTGAAGCATTTGGGACATGGACTGTCTTTTGTTCTGTGTTTGTACAGTGTCTATCACAATGAGTTCCTGGTCTATGACTGAGGGCCCTAGGCACTACGATAATGTAAATAATAATAATAAATCCTAATAAATGAGGCAATCAGAATCCTAGGTGGATATCCTACAAAGTTGAAGAGACAGCAAAATTATATAAAAAACCAGCATTTGGAATCTTTATAAAATGGTATGAAAAATAATAAAGCAAAGAACAGAAACAGAACATGTCAAGTTAAGTTACATTAGAAATAGCCAAAGCATCGCATGGGTATAAGTGTTTCTCTTCTACCCATGTAATCAATTTTCAGCAAAAACAGAAAAAAAAATTACATTAGTCTTATGTTAAACATCCTGGTTTGCTAAATAAAATGATTAATAAAAGACACGAAGTGGGGCTGGGGGCCAGGACCCTTGAGGTCTGTTCTCAACTATTTCACTGATTTGCGTTTTAACTGTGGACAAGTCACTTAACCTCCCTATGCCACAGTTTCCCCATCTATAAAGTAAAGATAGTACCTATTCTTCCGGGGTATTGTACAAACATTTATCCTAGCTCTCTGGAATCCTGAGATGAAAGGCGCTATAGATGTGCAAAGCCCAATAGTTACTACATCTACCTGTTCAAGCGTTTTTTTTAAAACCGTATTTGTGCTCTGATTGGCTGGGGAATAAAGTCTCAGAGAAGACATGCCACATATACACAGGGAGACTGTCAAAAACATTCCTGCCTCCATGGCCAAAAAGTTTCCAGAAAGAAACAATCAGATGCTTGCTGCATAAAACAGAGAGGGAATCTTCTGAGTAAGGACTGCGTCTGCACAGTGCCTACTACACTCTGCATGTTAATAAATAAAAAAGGCAATTACATTATTGCAATTCTAATACAAGTGTAGTCTATACAAAATAAGCAGTATTTTCGTTTCCTTTTAGGAAGTCTATATCTGGCCTTCCAAAATGATACACCCTGGGCAATGGAGGCCACTATTTGGAGAGGTTAGGCTACAGATAGCAGTCATTTTAATCTATGATAAAATGATGCCATCTTATTTTATAATATGCCCATCACTGCGGTTTCTAGGTGCCACCTGCCTTCCATTCTCATTGAGCAAGGTCTATTTGTGTGATTATAACTGTCAATAATCCTAAGTAAATGCACAGCTAAGAGACTTTACCCCACCTTTGTTTATATTTGATAAAGATAGCTATATGCAAATTCTACTTAGCCGCTGCAAGTAATTTTCCTTTCATTTATTTAAGGGCAAGGAAAAATCTCATTCATTTTTCTAATGCTGAGGATGTTCAAAAGCCACAGGCGTGGGATGTGAATTCTGCACCAATCCACCTGAATCCAATTCCATTCAAATTCTAGAAAACTACTTTAAACTAAACAAGTATTGGCAGACCAATTTTTGATGGATTAAAACCCTAATAATCATGGGAGTTCAATTAAACAAACCAAATTCAGCCCTGGTGTAAGTAGGTGTAACTCAATTTAAATCATTGTTGTTCCCCCAGAAATTAATTTGGCTCAATAAAATTTGGCCTTAATATTGCTCGTGCATAAACTTTTCTACTTCTACTAGACAAAACATACACAACATCATCTGAACCACCTATTGCCAATTAACATGGACATACTGCAACTTTTGTGTTATTGACAAAATAGATCTTCTTGCCTAACTAGAGCTTCAGTTCAGCAAAGGATTTAAACACATGCTTAGGAGTTTTGCTGAACTGGGGTCTAGTAAACTTGAAGCCTACAACTTTCTCCACACCTGGCAAGACATGTAGTCCCAATCTATTTTAAACAAGTTACCCAGTTTTTGTGTCAGTCTGCTGTAGTTAGGAAAATATGTTTTTAATGTTTACATAATCAAACAGAATTTCCTATGAAGAATTTATAAACAGTCTCTACAATACATTCTTTCTTTCTTTTTTTAAAATCTCATATTTAGGGAGCATTCAGTTTGTGCAGTTAAACACTCAGAGGTCAGTCAGGCAACCTCTAAGTTGTATGAATAACCTTACCTCTGCCCCTTTGTATGCATACGTTACAAAGAAGTCTAGGATAGATCACACACTAGTTCACAAATATATATCATGCAATATTTTCTAAGTCTTCGATTACACATGATCGATCTTGTACTACAGTGCACTGTTCTGTGTACAACAGTGAGGCAAGGTCTTCACAGGACTCCTACCTCACACATTACAAGAGGCATCTAACGAGGCTGTAGAAAAAGTTATATTATATGGTATCATTTGAAAAATTAAATTTGATGATGTAATTAAAGACTACAGGAAGATTTCCAAAAGTGCTCAACTTTGGCCTACTCTGCTCCCACTGAAGTCAACCGGAGTTTTGCCATTCATTTCAGCAGAAGCAGAGCTAAACCCTGATCCAGCAAAGCACTTAAAACATATGCTTAATTTTAAACCTGAGTAATCCCATGACTTGGGCTACTCACATGATTAAAGTTGAATACTTGGCTTATGTGCTTTGCAAAACCAGAGTCAAGGGGGCAGAGTTAAAAATAGTCATTCACTGCCAAACATTTAGGCTCTGATCCTGGAATTTGATGCTTGCAGTCAGACCCTTGAATCTCTATGGCACCCCAATGAATGGGGTTCTGCACCCCAATGTTGCCTGCATGCATTTCATTGTGAGATCAGAGGCTTACTATGCATGTAACTATTTCCAAAGCTCAAAACCTGGCCAAATCAAAACCACCATTCATGGTAACCCGCAAAGGAACTCCTCTTCTATAATTCTCTGCCAAATTTCAGCGTTCAGCCTCCAGCCATTTCAGCACTAAAGCTATTCAAAACATCATTGAAAGAAAGACTTTTTCTTTTATTAATGCTGGGAAATGTGTTTTTTCTCCTAGCATCTTTACTTTCACAAGTAACAGCCCATTTTTACTCACACTTGCCACTAAATATTCACCCTCAAATAGAGGCCAAGTTTGAAAAATTTCAAAAAGTTACCAACAACTGAAAACAGAGTCTTTGAAAGAAAACATTCACAAATCATGAACTATAGCTAGCAAGGGTGCTCAAAGTTATAGTTAAAATCTAATGGGATATTTAAAGCTTCTTCAACTTATCTCAGTTCTTAATAATAATCTTTTGGAAGATATTTTAGCAAGCACTGCCCCCACTGGGAATCAGGTCAAGGCAAACAGTCACCTTCAGCCAGCTGATTCCAGTGAGTATAACTACCAAGTAGTTTGCATGAAGGTTCCAAAGAGCACACATTCTGCATTTGCCTTGAACATTCTGAGTATATAATGGCCTATTAAAGATTTATTACCCTATTTATTACCAAACAACACTGCCAACACTTCTCTTATTCACCGCTGTGGGCATTTTGAGCAAGCACTTATTCTGCACTACTGTTTAACCAAATGAGCTCCTCCCAAAGCTTATGTGGAAGTTAAAAATACTCATTTTACCTCGAGTTGTGTCAAATATTAACTTGAGTGTAGTTTAACTAAATCCAGATTTTAACCAGCACAGACCACACTCTGTGGACTACCCTGCAGCCATAAATCCACTATTAAAAAGAGAGATGGATGACAAGTTAAATTTGTACTGGATTTCTTATGATGAAACCTGTTCAGCATTTCCCTATTTATCAAGTTTTTAGATAAGTAAATTAGTTCAGGGAAAAAAGGACAAAGTAAAATGAAATTACAAAAACCCTATTAAACTTTGCTAATCCTAATCAGCTAACACAGGCTAATTGTATTAAGATTTGTTTGAAAAATGATTTAATAAATTCACTTGCCTCCTAGAATACAAAACAGCTATATACTAGGCTGTTTTCCCTTTCAATTAAAGAGGCGTTGTCGTCTAGTCATTGTAGGAAGGGACTAGGAGACGGAACTCTGCCATCAATTTCCTGGATGACCTTAAGCAAATTGCCAAGGATGATTGTCAGAAGAACTGAGCACCCACTGCTCTCCCTGAATTCAAACAGACATTCAGTGCTCAGCATCTCTGAAAAAACATCAGGCTATTTGTGCCTCATCGTCTCCATATGTAAAATGGGGGTACTAATATTTACCTACTTCAGAGGGGTTGTAAGACTCAATTAGTGTACATTTATTAAATACTTAGAGATTCTAAGATCCTGTGGGGTAGTAATGGCCATACACAAATCCTCCCTAAGCCCTCCCTGCAACCTCCTTTCTCAGACATTCTGGACAAGATCGCCATCTGCCTGTCACTCACGCCCATTACTGGGGCATCATCTTCAACCCAGATCTCTTGAGAGCTTCATGCTAAGTTACGTTTAAATGTTGCCAATTCTTTCTTTATAACATTTCTAACATATGGTCTTTCCTATCCATTCACAGCTAAAACTTTCATTAAGCCTCTCACCATCTCGTATCTCAATTACTGCCAACATCCTTCTCTCTGGCTTTGACAAATGTAATCTTGCCCAGCTAAGCTCTTGATTTCTGCCTTCAATCAGTCCATAATGTCAGCCATCATCACCTACTTATTACGTGTTCAAACAATCACCTTCATGTTTTCTCTCATGCTGCCCCTTATGCTTTGGAAGAGCTCCCTATAGACACCCACAAAGCTACATTATCCTCCTTCAATTACCTGCTTAAGAAGCTGTTTTACCATGATGAGAGATCACTGCCCATCATGCTGACTCCTATTGACTTCTTTGTACTCCCGTTTGGATTAATCTGTTATCTCTTCTCTTATACTTAGGCCCGGTCTACACTTACCTTCCAGATTCGGCGACAGTCGATGGGAGATACGCAAGTGACGTAAATCTGTGCGGCGTCCACACTGCGCTGTGCCACTTACCCGGGTGGTTTTCCTGCGTCACTTGCTGGATCGACTTGAGCAGGTCTACATAGACCACTCAGTAGATCCAGAGCAATTGATCTGACAGCAGTGAATTTGCTGCCATCAGTGTAGACCCAGCCTTAGACAGTAAGACACTCTTTGGGGCAGGGAGTCATCTTTTTCATTCTACGTTTGTACAATATCTAGCACAACAGGGTCCTGGTCCATGACTTGGGCTTCTTGGTACTAGACTAACACAAATAATAACAACAGAGGCTGCTAGGTAGGAGCACCTTCATGCTCTTCTTTCCAGTGATGGAATAGATACCTGTAGAAGCAGCTAGAAACAAGGAAGAGCCACAACTATATGACCAGCATGTACTCAATGGACTAGAGCTTCAAAACTACAGTTCTAGAAGCTTGTTGAGGAAAGATAGGTTTGAGATTAGAAATGTGTTGAAGCTGCAAAGTTTGGCTCCAGAACCAACTTCTGCATAGTTTGGGGGTGTTCAGATGCAGTGGAAGGGGTTAGTTCAGCCTATTAATAAGAATGAAGTGATAGAGAAGGGCAAAACATAATTATATGATATACAGGGTTAAAGTTTGGTACAGGATCATAGCTATATATTCATACTTCCTCCCCAACACACCTTTCCTGCCAGACACTCCCACACCCACCTTCACCTTCTGTAACATCCAACAAAGCCAAACACTGAACTCGTTTCCTCTGTGAGCAAGAGTCCCCGCTTTCTGAATTTCTTCCCCTTCATTCCTCAATCAGTTTTCTTCCCTTATATCAATGCAACCATTATCCACTCAATTTCCACTGAAACTTTATCAGGCTCACTCACAAAAAACCATCAACCCCAATTTAATAACACTCACCCACCTAAATCTGATCTCCTTCCTCCTTTCAAAATCAGAAAATTGCAGGGCACTGGGACACAGATTTGAACTCGACTGATATCTCCTCTCTATACTGCGCTAAAATAAAACCCCACAAACGACCAATCTCTAGGGAAGTTAGGCTATAGATCCAAGCTTTGCAGCTTTCACACATCATTTTTAGTCTCCTGCCTCTTATTTAGGAAAAGGTCTTTCCCTCATTTCTGATCAACAGCAACTATCTGGCCCTGTCCTCAATGGCAGAGCCAAGCTACCTTCAGCCAAGCGAAACTTCATGATAATCCTGTTCAACAAGGTTGTAGCTGGTACTGTTTTAACACAATTCCATAATACTTGATGGAAAGAAGATTCTTTCAAAATGAAGTGTTTAAAATTAATAAAGACCCTATGCACACAGAACTCATAATACACAACTGGCAACAGACACCTATCTAGAACAAACCTTATCAAAGCCATGTCTCTGCAAATAAAGGAGCGCCATCTAGTGTTCCTAGGGGGTCTGAATGCTTCATTTAAATACTGTCAAATTAGAGGTATCCAATTTCTTATTACTGTAATTTGAGATATATTTAGCATGTGGTTATCAAAAATTGTATAGTAAACTGAACCTTAGAAAAATAATGAGTTAACAAGAGAAAGTCAAAGATGAAGGCATTATAAAGCCAACATTTAGACATGCAATGTACACAAGCATTCTAGAAATTATGAGAGACTGAGGTGTCCTAATGGTCAAGTCCTCTTCACGCAAGAAATGTTTGTAACATAGGGGATGTGGGTGAGTCCTATTTCTGTCTCCAAAAGTGCCAATACCACATGCTTTAGAGTATAGTGACTTTTGGAACAATCAGCCAATAAGGGAAATTTCTTTCTTACTCCAGGCATAATGGTTATCTTAAGTCCTGAAACAGAAGAATTTAGATCTTTCTGTATACATTTATCTTGTATAATGAATCTGTGGATGTTCTTATTATTCATATTAATATCTACTAAGCTCCCAGCTTTAATTATATCATGTGACCCTGAGTCCCATGGGTCAATTATACTTCCTTTTAAAACTACTTGCTTTTGTCAGTTTATAATTTGCTACCTTTCCATTTCATTGGTTATCCCAAGACTACTGGACTCCATTCCTGGATCTGTTATAGACTTTCTGTGTAACCTTGGGCAAATCACAAACACTTTTACCTCAGTTTCCCCATTTATTAAATAACAGGATTACTGAGAGATGCCTGTGCTTCAGCAGCAGGGCCTTGTCTACACTAGTACTTATGCCGGCAATACATTTGCTGCTCAGGGGTTTGACAGAAACCACACACCCTGAACAACAAAAGTTTTGTTGGCATAAATGCTAACATAAACAAGGCCTAAGACACAACAGAAGTGCAAAGTGTTATTAACACTACCATATAAAAGTACATTATGTGTATATAGAATAACAATGTGTTATTCTAAAAGGAAACTTTAAAAAAAAAGATGCTAATTAGCATGGCATCTAAGCACAATAAGTATTAAAACACAGATAAATCTCAACATTCTCAAGTTACGGACTGTTTAAGAGACAGACTTACATATACTTTCTTAGACTTATATACACATCCATTTAAAAGAAACATGCCTATCCTTTGTTCTTAATGCTCCTTAACAGTTTTCAAACACACAGCCATAACAGAGACCATTCCTGTAATCCTTGTTAATCAATGTTTTGAGTCCTGAGCCCATCTCTAACTAAACACAAAATATTAAACAGACTGTAGTACACAGCCCAACAGCATCAATTTCAGCAGGGGAATTTAGTGCTGCCATTCTAGGCACTTTAGTTAGTTTGAGAGCCATATGGGACTGCACTGTTTGTAGGTGAGGGCTGTCTTATTTCCAAGTTCATTTTAGCTGCAAGTCCAATTATGCATATATGATTTTAATGTTTGTAAACATCCAGAGAGCTGGAGTCTCAGTGCATAATGAAAGGCATAAAATTAGAACAGCACTGCGCTTTCCCCTCTGATTTGGGGCATCCTGCTCACTGATTTTCTGAATTTTCATACCATACATGCAACTGCTATTTCTGAAGGTCTTTCATCCAAGAAAGAACACAAGCCACCACATTTTATACACCATACGTTAAGATGGGGATAAAGAGGGAAGACTAGAACAACTGGGAAGTTTTGGGGGTGGGAAAGAAGATGGGGAAAGCAGTTGTGTAAAATATAGAAAGGATCTCAAGTCTCAAAACTATGATCTGTATATCAAAAATTGCCTCCAAAGTACTGGAGTGTTTGGATCCCTTAAACAGTGGTCACTCAAACAAAAACACAGACAGTCACAGGACCCATTCCTGCAATTAACACCAGGCACAGTTCTCATTTCCATAAGTAGGCACATTTGTACAAAAGTAGCCTAATGAAAGAGAAATTTAAGTTAGTACCCTCCTGAGCAGGCTGTTAACAGAAGTCTTTCTGCTCAGTTCTTCCAGGGTTGTTCCCTTCTTCTTTTCAGAAAGGACACCAGCCCTTTGTATGTCCTGATCAAGGTAATAAAGTTCACATGCTTAAGTTGACTGGGGTGAAGGGAAGGACAGCTGCACTTCGTTGACCATGGTGGCCTGTGCCTGACCCATGCACATACCTGCTGGGTTTTCCCTAGAATAAAGGGGAAGGGTGTTTCTGACCCAAAAGCATTCCTTTCAGTGAGCTCCAAGGGTTTGTACAACCCTTCAGAAATGGAAGGAGAGAGAAGTCATTGTCAACACAATGAACATAGTATGCATTACGGATGCAGGCAGCATGTGGAGGCAGCATGTTAGGAGAAGGCTTTTGGGAGAGAGTTGATTTTTGTGTAAAAATAATCCAATCTTAAGCAGGGAAGTAAACAAGAGTGGATTGCTTAGGGAGTTGATAATTCCAGGGTATGTAGCACTAACTAAAAATTGTTACCATCTGATTGTGATTTGATAGCCTATGTGAAATAAATTAATGGTCTCACTCCAATCCCTAATGGACAAGTTTCCCCATGACAACTGATACAAACTGACCATCTTGTTGGCACACTCAGCAGAAACTCTAAGAACTGAATAGACTACGGAGACTGAACTTTCTCTTCCCTAGATCAATCCTGGAGAAACATGGGCAGGAATTGTTCATTAAAGCTCGAAATGTGAACTCATACAGCCTACACAGCACCTGCTTTGTGACTAAAAAAAGGATTTCTGGCTCCCAGGCTGTCAACCTAGCACTTTGCACAAACACTGCATTCACTACAATAAAAACAAAAATAAAGGAAATAAACAGTTACTAACCTTCCGTAACTGTTGTTCTTCGAGATGTGTTGCTTATATCCATTCCATTCTAGGTGTGTGCACGCCATGTGCACAGGTGCAGAAGATTTTTCCCTCAGCAGTATCTGTGGGGCCAGCTCTAGCTCCCTCTGGAAGCACGCACGTATGCACCAGCATAAGGGGCGCTGCCAGCTCCACACCCCCTCAGTTCTGTCTTGTTGGTAATCCCAACAGATAGGTAGAGGGGTGGGTCATGGAATGGACATGAGCAATGCATCTCAAAGAACAGCAGTTATAGAAGGTTAGTAACTGTTTTTAATTCTTCAAGTGCTTGCTCGTGTCCATTCCATGCTAGGTGACCCACACACAGTATTCTTGGAGGTGGGCTAAGAGTTCATGGACGTGCTGACTGCACCACTGCTCTCCCAAAACTGACATCATCACGGGCCTGCTGGGTGATGGCGTAGTGGAACATGAATCATGTTGCGGATCTGCAGATGTCCTGGATTGGTTCTTGCATGAAGAACACTGCTGATGAAGCTTGGGCTCTCATGGAATGAGCAGTCACAATAGCCAGAGACAGAACCTTCACCTGCTTATAAGAAGCCCAGATACAGGCGGTTATCCAGGATGAGATTAATTGGGACAACACTGGTAGCCCTCTCATCTACCCCACTAGGGATTGGAGTGAGACCATTAATTTATTTCACATAGGCTAGGAATGGTTATCACATAGGCTATGTAAAACCATTTGGTTTGTGAATGGTTGATTGGCATTTGGTATCCTATGTGAAAACATTCCTAGCATGGAATGGACATGACCAAGCACTCGAAGAAAAAAGTTAATGACTACAGTGGCTAAAGCTATGATGTATGTTGATGACAGACGCTATCTTCAGGTAACACTGGCTACTAATGAAAATAGTGTCTGAATGGTTTGTTCTTGTGAGGTCCTGTGTGCTCTACTGACATCCGTGGCACATTACAGGAGGTTCTCAGTACCTTATAGTTTAACGCCCTAGACAGTATTTGTGCTGGTTTTTTTATTCCTATAGCGGCTGACCAGTATTGTTAGCTGCCTATTACCCCCCTGGGCAATATCATTTGGGGATTAACAGGATAGTAATCTCATTTCAAGTACACTATCTACATATAGTACATTACTGTCATTCTTTGGCAATTAACATTTTAAACTATCAATTAAACAGCCAATAATTTTTTATGGACTCAATATTTCTCTTCCCTATATAAAAATTGGATGCCTTTGATTTATTATTTCCACAGTATCTTCTTATCAGCTAAGTTGCCCTTTGCCCAAAGGTAATTGACTGTCTTTGTTTCTCCAGAGCTGACTGTAGATTTATTGAAACCTATAAAAATGCAACATCCAGATCCAGCTTTTGACAAAAATAGAAATAGTTCTGTGATAAGACATCCTTAAGTACAAATATTACCATACAAAGTCTGCTGGGACAATTTCTCTGTAAAACTACTGGCTTCAGCATCAGACCTTAGGTTAAAATACACAGTTTAGAAAAAGCACACAGCTGCTGCCTATGTGATATCTTCAGGGCCATACAGGTAGTATATATATTGTGTGGATGAGGCCCACATAACACAGAGAGCTGCATATGCAGCCCACAACGGCAAATAGTTTGAGAACCACTGGTCTAGAGTTTGCACTGCCAACTAACAAACTCCATAAGCTTCCTTTACTTTCAGTGATAGCTCACCTGTAAATCTTGGATCTCTTTCAGTTTATCACAACACTTGAAATGGAATTAAAATAATAGCAATGATCTATCCAAGTTGTTACAAATAGGGAACTGCACCAGTAGTCTGAGAGCTCCCAAGAGACAACTTACAGGTGATACAAAGGGAATTTATTGATAGAAGATTTAACCTTAGCAGATCTCTAGTAATTGTCTCCTGTGGTGGCAATTACTTTAGCCACATCATTCACATGAGCCATAACTTCGGATGCATTAAAAAAAATTAACTTCTGCAAAGCTGAGCTATGATTTGGCTCACCCAGTAAATTATTTGTATGTCACAGAGGGTCCTGATTTTGCCCACTTTACATAGGCAGAATAGTACTTTACTTGACCTGTAGTCCCATAAGGGTGGCAATACTGACCCAAAATGAGTAATTGGAACATGTTATCTGTCAGTCAATCAGGCAAACATAATAGGAAAGGGGTGGGGGGGAGTTGCCTTCTTGTACTTGTGTTTTCATCTGCATGGATGCCAAGGGCAGAAGCCTGTATCTTTGTATCAGTTTATTTTCTAATTACATAGCCCAAAGATTTCAGCATATTATTAGCCATATCGTCTAAGGTGTATAAGACCTGTCTGCCCAACGGGTAACTTAGCAATATTAGAGTATATTAGTTCAGTAAGAAACCCCAATAAACTCGCTTAGTTGTTCATCTAAAGACTTACCAGCCATTGAGCTAATTAACGCCACAATTATGGCACTTTCTTTGTAATGCTTTTTTGGCATATTGTATGTCGCTTTATTTTCATCTGCAATGAAATGCTGCAGACAGCAGTAGTCACGAAGCCAGTGAGTTAGGAAACTCCTATTTGTAGCTGGTTTAATCACATGGATTACTAACAGAACTGTACCACTGATGCAAATCTTGATCAGTGAACGGAAGAGCACCTTTTCTGTTTACATCTTTCGCAAGAACACTCTTTGAAAAAGGAAATGCCATCTTTTAAAATTACGACTGGCTGTTCCAGCACAAAAGCACATAGACCTGAGAAAAATGTATAGTGAAGTCTATTATAGAAAAGTTGCCCCTTGTCATACAAACAGTTTCACAGATTCTGTAGGATAGAAATAACCTTGGCTGCTTTTTAAGATGCAAACAAATGGCCAGATCCTCACTGGAGCTATGCCAATTTACATCATCTGGAGACTGACAAAAATGTTTTAGACTTTTTCCAAGAGCCTTTTGCTGAGGGATTTTGTCAGCCTTTCTTATGAGCAAATCAAGGTTCTTTTAAAGTGCCACACCCTTCAGTCTCATTCTATGAGCCAAAACCTAGGCATTTTATTATTAGGGCTGTCATACAATTTAAAAAAAGTCACAATTAATTGTGAGATTAAAATAAATACTCGTGATTAATCACAGTTTTAATCACACTGTTAAACTAATAGAATACCAATTTACATTTATTATAAATATTTTGGACGTTTTGAAATACAGTAAAACCTTGACATACGAGCGACTCAACTTACGAGTTTTTTGAGATGCGAGTCGTCGCGCGGTCGATTTTTTGCTTTGAGATGCGAGCCAATATTTGAGTTACGAGTGAGCTTACGCCACCCGCCGCCACTAGGAGGAAGCGTGCGCACGTTCAGTTCACGTGTTTATCTCGCCGTGCTTGCATCTTTGTCGGATCGACGTTGCTTGTTTGATTATTTTCCTCATTTATTTTGGATAATTTCCTTGTTTTAACCATGGGTCCTAAGAACGTGAGTGCCAAGATCGGTGCTGAGAAGAAGAAAAGGATGATGTCCATGGATATAAAGCACGAAATCATCGAAAAACATGAGCGAGGTGTGCGTGTTGTTGACTTGGCGAGGGAGTACGATCGTGGTACTTCTACGATCTGTACGATTTTGAAGCAGGAGGAGTCAATAAAGGCTATAACGCCAGCCAAGGGCGTTACGATCATTTCGAAGCTCCGGACCTCTGTCCATGAAGAGATGGAGAAGTTGTTGTTGGTGTGATTGACGGAGAAGCAGCTCGCAGGAGATACCGTGACCGAGAGCATCATCTGTGAGAAGGCACGAGACATTTACGGGGATTTGGTGAAGCAGACGGCGGGAACATCAACAGACAAAGCATTGGAAGAGTCATTCAAAGCCAGTCGGGGATGGTTTGATAATTTTAAGAAGAGGACTGGCATTCACTCGGTCGTCAGGCATGGTGAGGCAGCAAGTTCGGATACGAAGGCAGCTGAGGATTTCATTGCGATGTTTGCCAACCTGGTAGAAACCGAAGGATACATCCCCCAGCAAGTCTTCAACTGTGACGAGACAGGGCTCTTCTGGAAGAAGATGCCGAGGAGGACGTATATAACGGAAGAGGAGAAGAGCATGCCAGGCCACAAACCTATGAAGGATAGGTTGACCCTTGCACTGTGCGCAAATGCGAGTGGCGACTGCAAAATCAAGCCGCTACTCGTATATCACTCAGAAAACCCCAGAGCCTTTAAGTCTCATAAGATTCTTAAAGAAAAACTGCAGGTTATGTGGAGGGCAAACCCAAAGGTGTGGGTCACCAGGGAGTTCTTTGTGCAGTGGGTAAACCTGGTCTTTGGTCCTGCCGTCAAGAAGTACCTCGTGGAAAATAACCTTCCCCTGCAAGCCCTTCTCGTCCTTGACAATGCTCCCGCGCACCCACCAAACCTCGTAGATGACATCCTGGAGGAATTCAAATTTATCAAGGTCCGCTACCTTCCACCCAACACCACCCCTATCCTGCAGCCCATGGACCAGCAGGTCATTTCCAATTTCAAAAAACTATTCACCAAGCACCTGTTCCGGTGCTGCTTTGAGGTTACGGAGAGCACAAGCCTCACCCTTAGAGAGTTTTGGAAGGAACATTATAACATTGTGACCTGCCTCAGAATTATTGACATGGCCTGGCAGGTGTCACAAGGAGGACCTTAAACTCTGCGTGGAAGAAGCTGTGGCCTGAGGCTGTGTCCAAAAGGGACTTCGAAGGATTCGAGCCGGAAATGTTAGTGGTGGAGGAGATTGTATCCCTCGGAAAGTCCATGGGCCTGGAAGTGAATGAAGGAGACATTGACGACCTCGTCGAGAAGCACAACGAGGAACGGACGACGGAGGAATTAAAGGAGCTACAGCAGCAGCAGCATACGGAGGTTTTGCAGGAAATTAACGTGGGGGAGCCAGAGGAGGAGGAGGTTATCCGTACAAGCGAGATTAAGAGAATCTTGGGAATGTGGGAGAAAATTACCGAGTTCATTGAAAAGAAACACCCTGAAAAAGTTGCAACAGGTCGTGCGTTGGCGCTGTGTAACGACACTTGCCTCACTCATTTTCGTAACATTTTGAAAGGGAGGAAGAAACAAACCTCCTTGGACAGGTTTTTATTGAAACGCCCTGCAAGGGAAAGGAAGGAACGTGTGCCGAAAAAGGCAAAAGTCAGTGAAGAAGAAGAAGATGATTAAGTGAAGTGGGGAAAAGAAAAAAAAAAAAAGTAGCATTTAAGTTTAGCGATAAAGTGTAGCATAGTGTGTAAGTTAAATTTAGCAATAAATTGTAGCATTACGTGTGTAGCCAGTAAGTTAAGTGATAGAGCACGAAATGAAAAACTCCCCCAACCTCCTCCGCCAATCTCCTCCACCTCCGCCAGCATCTTCGTCTGACCTTCAAGATAAATACTGTACACTTAATAAAACCAGTTTATTTCTTTACATTCTCTTTTATTATGTATTATTATTTTTTATACATTATTTGTTGTTTATAAAGTACATTTTTCTTATTTAAAAACATGTAAAAAAATTGGGGTGGTTTTTGGGGGGCGGGAACGGATTAATAGCATTTCAGTTAATTTCAATGGGGAAAATTGCTTTGACATACGAGCAAATTAAGTTACGAGCTCAGTCACAGAACGAATTAAACTCGTAAGTCAAGGTACTACTGTATATTGATTTCAGTGATAACACAGAATACAAAGTGCACAGTACTCACTTTATATTATTTTTATTACAAATATTTGCTCTGTTTTGTAACACCAGCTACAATAGTGCCATGTGAACACCTGTTCTCACTTTCAGGTGACATGGTAATAAGAAGTAGGCACCATTATCTCCTGTAAATGTTAACAAGCTTGTTTGTCTTAGCTATTGACTGAAAAAGAAGTGGGACTGAGTGGACTTGTAGAAGGTTAATTGAAAAATACTATTTATTTTGTTTATCTTTTTTACAGTGCACACGAAAAGCATTGTACAGGCAGTTCAGAACACTGAAGTCCTCAAAAGAGGTATGCCATGGGCAGTGACAGAAGAAACTTCCTGCCATACCACTCATCTCTAGAAGTGTTCAGTATCTATAACCCATTCTATCAGTGGCATTACTACTGAAATCATCCACAAAGAGAGCAATTAGAGGCAGTGGTATTTGCAATATGGATACCTACACCCACTTGGGCTGGACCAAGATGCACCATTCATTTTGCTTAAAAAAATTATTATTAAATCAGACACCAGCCACAAAGAACCTCAATCTCTGGTTAGCTCATGAGCCAGTCTCATGGGATATTAAAACCAAGAAATAAAACAATAGTTTTAGCTTAAAGTTATCTAGGTATTCTTTTCAGACATTTTAAAACTACACCCAAATGAAACTTCTCACCCTACATGCAACTAAAAAATAATTCTGGTAGACAACCCAAGTTACTTTTAAGTACAGAACTTAGGAATGACATTTCTTGCCTGTAATTGTTATTTTGGGAAGATGTTTGCGATAAAGGTTGACACAAAAAGCAGCAGACCTTGAGACTTTGAACTATGTCAGTGAGGAAGAGCTCCTTAGCACATGACCATCTTTTAACCTACCTTGCTCCTTGTCTGGGACTGGGACTCTCTCTCTCTCACACATTTACACATTTATACACATTTGTCTCATATATCACTGGCCCCAAAACAAGTGCTTCTACAAGCCTGAAAGCATTTGTACTGGCCCAACAATTAAATACTTCTGAAATAGCTGAAATTCCAAGATTAATGTTGCTGTAACACACTGCCATCTAGCATACGAAATTTTCAAGAACACTGCAATTAAAATCATGTTAGAATTCCAGCAGTCGAAAAAGTAAGATGGTAATCTGAATGCACGACAGTAAACTCTTACATCTCTATGCCATATAGAAACTAGATTGTGATATTCAAAGGAATCTAAGGAAGTTGGCACTCAAGATCCATTGAACCTAATGAAACTACTCAGACTTAATATTAAGCATGTGAGTAAGTCTTTGCAGGATGGAAGCCTTGTTGTGTCATATTAGACAAGTCATTTTGCCTCTGTGTGCCTCAGTTTCCTTATTTATCAAATGGAGCTAGTATTTGCCTACCTGAGTGTTGCAAAAATTGTTTGCAATGAACTTTGAAATTGACAAGCACCAGGAACTATTATTTTAAGCCCTAAAGGAAAATGAAGGCCCCAGTCCTGCAACTGACCACATGCAAGCACACTGATAATGCACCCACCAAGAGGTCTATTGATGCAAGGACTTTGTGAGTATACGTAAGAGCACTTGCATGAAGTCACTTGCAGGATCAAGAAGCAAACCAGTTGCTCCTGTTAAATAGCATGCTATTGCATCCGAGGCTGCTTTCTAGATTTACACAATGTGACAGAGACATTGCTAAAAAGAAATATATATTTTTAAGATATACTTAATGTTCCTACCCATCCTGGTGTGAGATTATATCAAAGCCTATAATTTTTATTAAAATGTTTATTTAAAACAGTCAAGTAAACACAACACTTGACACCTTCTGCTGACCCAAGTGAGAAAATTCCTTTAGGTGTACAGTGGTGAACATATCTACAACAGGTGCAGATCACACAGGCAGAAAATGAAATCCACAAATGTAATTGAGTTAATTCTCTTTGCCCCGGATGGCAATATTTCAAATTGTTCACTAATATTAGCTGATCTCTGAAATAATGCACTAACATAGAAAGGCAAATATCTGAAGAATATTTCACCGCTCCCCACTTCTCTTTGTTCATATTAAAATTATAGCCCAATTCTACAATTTATAAAGACACAAATCCCAAGGTACTGCCTCACAGGACTATATCCATGGGCCCAATATTCTGAAATATACTCTGAATATTTTTGCATGCATATTTGACAAAATTGGGTCTAAAGTTTCTTATCAATAACAGTCTTGTGTTCCTTTTGTACAATGAGATTTAGCATTTTATAATCTTCAGATGTTTGTTCATCTGGAGGGGAGTTTGCACTGTATCTTGAGTTTCTTGTCTGCATGGAACTCCAATTACTTGTACTTAAGGACAGCCCTGTGTTAAAAGCCCAATAAAGTATTAACAGGTTTGCTCACAACCCCAAGAAATTTATCCAGTTAGATACCAATAATATTTTGCAATTTCCTAGCAACATTTATTGGACAGTTTGAACATAATTTATAACCATTAACAGACTAAGCCTCACAACATCCCTGGGAGGTAGGTAAATTAGATGAATGGAGAAATTAAGATACAGAAAGGTGGAAGCAACTTGTTTAAGGTCACAGAGCAAGTCAAAGGCAGAGCAGGAATAAAAGAACGTATGCCCTGACTTCCAATGTGTCTACCATATAGCACAGCAGTTTTCAAACTGGGGGCAGACCCCCCTAAGGAGGCACAAGATGGATCCTCGTGGGGTGCCATGGGTGGAGTCTGGGTGAGAATGGGGGACAATGCCCCCCCAAACTTATGATGATGGAGCCTTTTCCCCCTGCTGGGTGAGGGGTGCCGGACTAAGAGCAGGGTCAGGTGGTGGTGGGGACCCTGGTGCCTCATACCAGCAGCCCTAGGCAGGCATTGGGTGTGGGAGACCCTTAGGAGGGGAGCAGAGACAGTGGGAGGCTGTGGCGGGCCTGGCACTACTAGAAGAGCGGGGAACAGAGCTGGTCCAGCTCCATGATCTGCACTTTGCGTGACTGCTTCCGTCTCCAGTTGGAGCGCTGCTCCCAGAAGCCACCACCCGCCTCCCACAGCAGCAGCAGTCCTCTACTGCTGCCACTGTACAGACTCCCAGAGGCGGCAGCTGCATCCACGCTGCTGCCTGAGGATAAACCCGACAATGAGGTGCGATTCTACACCGCTGCCATTTTCTCTGGCCGATAACATTGAGCTCTGAGGCTGTGGGGGAGCTGCTGCTACTCCTTGCCTCCACCCAAATTAAGCAGTCAAATTCCGTCTATGATATGTAGGCCCTGTTTTTTTTTCTGAAAGTGAGGAAGGAGTATGGGGGGGTGCAATTGTTACACAAAAGTCCATGGGGGGGTGACATTTTAAAAGTTTGAAAACCACTGATATCGCATATATTATGTGCACAGTGGATTCCAGGTCACTGCACAACTTAAGCATCTAGATCAATTATTTGGAGGAAATTCTATGGCCTGTGTCATACAGGATTGACTAGATGATCACCATGGTCTCTTCTGGCCTTGGAATCTATGAAATCCAGGACTTGCCATAGAAATAACAGATCTCAGTGGAGTTCCACCAGGATTAAATTGGTCCACTAACTCCACACTATTTTTTGCTTTCTCCTCTTCATTTTGTAGCATGAACAACAGGACACATTCTAAGGGCTAGAAGAATGCCCTTCTTTGGGACGCCTCAATTACTTTATCTAGACCGGGAAAACCAGCGCCCCTCTTAGAGCAGTGCAGCAGCCCCCAGCAAACAGTGTTTGTGACACAGCTGCAGAAAAGGCTGGAGCATTTTTACTACCATGCTGCTGCGTGGTGGCTGGCAGGTGTTGAACTCCAGGCACTAACTTTACCAGCGCAGGTGCACCCGAAGTCACTCCTGGACCCTAGAAGGGGATGCTCGAGAAGCAGCCAAGCGAAACTCGACCGCTTAGTGCCCAGTCTCCTGTTGCACCAGAGGCGGGGGAGGACGGAGACCCGTCCTGGGCCTGCCTGGGCCCCGCTATCCCTACGCCCCCTCGGAGAGGAGTTCGCTGCGAACACCCCCCCTCGGGACCCGCTGCCAGGCAGAGGGTGAAGGGGGCGGGGCCACAAGCTCAGCTGCGACGTGGGGCCGGCGCCTCGGCCTTTGTACAGCGCCTAGCACCACGAGGCCAGGGCCCGCTGCTGGTAGCACCACCAGCCCCTGGGCGCGCGGTGACCTGCCGCCCCATTACAGGCGGCCCGGCCCGAGAAGAGCCTCGCCCCCTCAGGGAGCCCTTTGGCTCCGTCCTACCCCCACTCACCATGGTCCCATCCGCGCCCCGGCCGCCGCCTCAGCGCGACGCCTCGTCCCTCGGCCAAGCCGCGTCCTGGCAACCGAAGCCCCGCCCCCTCCCCCTCCCGCGCGGTCGCGAGCGACCCGGAAGTGCCTGCGGGTTGGAGGAAAAAGCGGAGGTGCGGCGCGCGCAGGGGAGGGCGGGGTTCGGTGGCTCAGCGGTGACTGGGCGGAGGGGGGTCCGCGAGCCGCTGTCTCCGGCCGGGGGTGGGTGACGTTAACGTACGTGGCGGCGGCGGCGGCGGCGGCGGCGGCTCGGTGAGTATGTCACGGCCCGGGCGGGCCCGCCCGCACTGTCAGCGCGGCCCCTGCGCGAGGCTTGTTTTTAATCCGCCCCCGCCGGCCGGGGGGGGCCGCTCGGCGATGGTTGGGGGGGTCACGGCGCGCCTGGTTCCTGGCTGCGGGGCCGGGCTCGGTGCCGGGGCGGGCGGCGCCACTGCGTTCCCGGCGGCAGAACCTGCTCCGGCGGGGACCGCCCCGCTCCGGGTGCTGACGCGGCCCTGAGCGCCGGGGGCTCGGTTAGGTCTGCCGGCGGGGGGGGGTCCCCACTCGTGTTTCGCCTGGGACGTTTTCCTCGTTTTGTTTTTAAGACTCGACCCTTCTCCCCGCACAGCTCCGTCAGCCAGAGGAAAGCGATGACATCTCATGGGGAGACAGGTACGTCGCCGTCCGTCCGTCCTCCGTGTGGCCGCAGGGCCAGCGGAGCGAGTGCGGGGAAGAGCCTTTGTGGAAGTGGGGTGCGGTAGGGTTCCGGATCCCGAGTTCAGATCACGCCAGGGCAGCCAGACCCGACCGTTAGTAATTACACTTTGGGAGCTGTTTGCTGGGCTGATCTTCATCCGGTTCCTAGCAGATAGGTGTCTGACGTCTACTTGGCTCCTTTGGCTTTATGACAGTAGGATAATGAATTTAAAGATTAAGAACCCACTTCTTCAGACACTGAGAAAACTAGACTTTTGCGCCGGCATAGATCAGTTTGGAGGCCAAGTGCCTAAATCTGTGAAAACTAGGAAATTCGAAATGAAGGATTCTCACTCGGTTCTTACTTCACGCTGTAGTAGTGGTGAGCCACTGCAAAACATACATGATCGGTTCTTCACTGGTAAGAAGTCAGGCTCTTTTGCACCTTAATGGACATAGTTTGCTGGGAATGCTTTAAATCCCTAAGGATTTTATTATCTGAAGATACTTTTTTCCCCAATCCCAACTTTCTCAATGTTAGTTCAGGCAGGCATAATGTGTTAATTCAGGTGGGAGGTGACAAAGGCATTAATAACAGGGGAGAGTTTAGCATTGGAGAGGAAGAACACTGCAGACCTGCATTTTACTGTCTGAGGCAAAGGATACCAGTTCCATTATTGCAAATACTGTTTTATATTAGAAAGTAATCAATTTTCCACCAAAAGGATTTCTTGACTGACTTGAAAAACACTGAATTTTAAAAGCTTTTCTCTCTTATCCATTAACTAGTTGAGCTCTTAAATTATTTCTGGGTTTACATATGTGACAGATGTGGTAATTTCCTGCAATATCTTTGGGAGCTCTTACTGTATTAAATGTCTGTATTGTGAGATAGGGATAGTATGTAATTCCATGGGGGAGGGTGACTACAGCTCCTCCAGGAAAAATAGGGTGTGTATGATTAGGCAAATTCACTCAAGTTGTAACATCGCTAGAGAGGTACTACCACCTGGAGAGACTTGCTTATACTGGTTAAAACTGGATTCTCCAGAGACCAACAGATGAAGAAAGGTCCAATAGATAAGTAACCTGAGTTTAAACTCACTCAGCACCTTCTATCTGATCTAGCAAATGGACAGGACCTTCTGACCAAGGTAGGCCTGGGAAGGTTGAAAGGACTTTGGCCAGCTGAGTTCCCATAACACAGATGGGTGACTTACTAAGCTTTTAGCATGCGTTCAGGAACTCTTACTGGGTTTTTTCCCTGTAATGCTTTCATCTCAGGAATAAATGTGCTTGCTTATAAAGGGCTGTGTGGCAACTTTTGAGTGCTGATAATTATGCTGTTCCTAAGTGTGAGAGAAAGCAAAGCACAGATGCTAGCCTGTTTAGGCAGATCTGGCTTGCTGGGAATATCATAGTGTAAGCAGGGAACTATGCAGCTTAGGAAGAACTTGGTTGTGGGGGAAAGAAACACAGGTTTTTGCGCTACAGGGGTAATGGCTGAAAATCTAAAAGTGGGTGTCCTTGGTAAACCGTGGAGGGGGAATACAGGTGCAGTTCCTTTGAAATGTGACAATGTAAATTGGGTCATGCTTAAAAGACCAAGCATCAATCTGTCTTTGGTGTTCTGCAGCATCTTTCACCAGTTTAGAATCATACAATTTTAAAAATGGAAAATACCATTGCAGATCAAACATTCCTTGTCCCTGCAGTAGTAGTACTTGAGGTTCTTATTTTCTCGACTTGAAGTGTGACTCGGTGACACTTTTACAATCAGTTTTAGGGTTGTGTACAACTTAGTAAAATTCATCATGAACAGAATTTTTAGTAAAGTGTCTGTATATATTTAGATCTTTTTCATTAAACGAGGCCCTGAAGTGTTGGAAACTCAAACATGCCAGCCCTGGCAGAGGGGAGTGCAGGAGAACAAGAAAATGAAGCTGACTAGAGGAGGAAGTGACTAGTTAATTCCTTTTTCCACTTTTTTCCCTGCTTTGGACAATAAAGTACATTATTTTTAATTGTCCAAGATTTACAACTAAGTTTTATTACTAGACATATGGTTAAAGAAGAAAACTTTAGGAATGTGTTGTATTGACAGTATCCCTTTAAAATTGTTGTGAAATAGAAAGAACTAGAGCAGTGTAATGTTTTTCAACAGTGAATTTGAAGTCAAGGTTCAGTGGCTAATGCAGTGAGTTCATATAGATTTCCTGCAAAGTGGCTGTTGACATTTTTATCTGTATAGTCTTGTGTGTCCAATGAGCACATAAATATTAATAAAACTTTTAAATAATTAAATAAAGGTAGTCCTGATCAGATAGATGACTGAGTTTTATGTTACCGATCCTTACTAATTCAGAAACACGCTTCTTTGAGTATGTGCACTCTTTCCCTTTTGGGTCCTAATTGAATCAGTGCCCAAACACTGTGCTGCTTTTGTTGCCATTCTCTTTGAATTTTTGCAATTCCCATGGTGTAATAAATAAGAAATACTATCTCCCATTGTCTCCAAATTAGCCGACTATGCCTCATCACCCATCCGTGGACCTGGAGATGGGATGGAAACTGAGCAGCCACCTAAAACGGTGGAAGTAATTGCTGGATCCCACACTACAAGCTGTCATGTGCATCACAGTCCACACAAAAAAGCTGTCCCTTCCCTGAGTCCTGGAGTTCTTCAACTAGGGAAAATACACAATGATAAGTCAGTGGAGATTGAAGCTGTTCGAATACTGGTTCCGAAAGCTGCTATAACTCATGTGGTTCCTACTAAAAATGCTAAGGTGGCTAAATCCCTGGGACACCATAAAGGAGAAGACTTCAGTCAGTCAGATGGACTTATAGAACCCAAGAAAGAGCTGTTGGAGCTAAAAAATGCAGTAGAAAAGCTCAAGAATTCAGAAAGGAGATTGCTACAGGATAAAGAAGGTCTTTCCAACCAGCTACGTGTACAGACAGAGGTAAGACACTGAGGAGTGTTTTTGTGACAATAGATTCATAGTTTTATTTTATTAAGGCCTCAGGAGACTAGCATGGTAGTATAGTCTGACCACCTACATAAGACGAGCCAAAGAAGATTGCCCAATAATCTCTGCATGAAGCCCATAACTTCTGTTTGAGCAATAGAGTATGTCTTGATCATAGAAGGATATTCAGTCTAGATTTAAGATTTCAAATGATGGAAAATTCACAACTTCCCTAGGTAAATTATTCCACTGGCTAGTCACCCTCACTTAAAAATATCCACCTTTTTTCTGAATTTGTCTAGCTTTAGCTTCCCACAGTTGGTTCTCACTATAAACTATTACATTGTGTCATAGGACAGCAGAAACATTATTTAAAAAATGTAATCAGAGGGAGTCTTTTTGATATCATTAACGAAGAAGCATGCAAATATAGAAAAATTGGTCCATCTATAAATTGGTTGATTCATGATTTGCCCAACTGTCTGTCCCTGTGTGTCAACTGAAAATTAAGCCTGCATGTTTCCCTTGGTTCACTTCTCAGTGTAGTAGATGAATATGCTTTTTTTCAGACATCAGCTATACAGATTTAGTTAAGCAACAACAGTTATAGCAAATATTTGCATGTCTTGAACACATCAGTAATCATGAGGCTTAAAACACTTGGCCTTCAAATTCCCAAAAGGACATGTATTTGGCTTGGTTGTGGTTCTTGAACGGTCCTGTAACTACTTCCTTACAAAAGCCTGACTTACTTGACTGGGTAATCAGTCTCTTTTGTTAGTTATATGCCTTCTAGGAACATGCTGTGATTCGAAATATAACTCTTTTATGCTAGCTGTTCTGTCCTGACTCCATTCTAGGTGAATCGGGAGCTGAAGAAGTTACTTATTGCTTCTGTTGGGGATGACCTGCAATATCACTTTGAACGAATGGCTCGTGAAAAAAATCAGTTGATCCTAGAAAACGAGGCCCTAGGCCGGAATATGTCTCAGCTGTCTGAACAGTTAGAGCGGATGTCTATACAGTGTGACGTGTGGCGAAGCAAATTTCTAGCAAGCAGGTATGGTTTTACAGTGGTCTGCGTCACTATTCTCTTAGGGCTCCTTTGGTAAATAAGTATAATGAAAGATCCTTTTGAAATACATATGTTCAAGGGAACAGTTAAAACAGCTCTAGGAATCCATCTCTGAACTGGAAATCTACCATGAGATCTAGAAAACTTGAACTATCACAGCACTGCTTTCTTATGTTTCCAGCCGCTTTCTGTACAGTTTTGATTATTCAAAATTACTCGTCCCTCTATACACTCGTCCCTAAAGTTGTAATACCACAAGCTTCCAGCTGTGCAGATGACAAGCTGAAAAGGAAAGGGGTTCTTGATGTTAGTAAAGCAGTTGACTAGTTTTTTTTTTTTATCCTTTTCTGTGCCTTAGTTTGCTGAGCTTATGACCATGGTGCAAGGCACCTTTTTATCTGTTAAGATTTTGGTTATGGTTCATTGCTAGAGAGGATTGGGGGATTTTTTTACACTGGGTTGAAGTGCCAGTGAAGGGGAGGCTTAGTGCTATCCATTTTGGAGATTTTAATTAAAAGGTGTTCCTTTCTAATGTTTGTCAAAATCCTAGATGTTCAGGAAAATACATAAGCTGTCAGCCAGGAGCAGGTCTGTTGAATAAAATTTTCACAAATAGGAATTAGATTTAAGGATAGAGTAGACAGCGGATTTGTGGCTTACCAGGTGTGTGACTAACTTAAAGGCTGTACAAATGCAGTGTTCTAGGACTTATATTTAATCTGTTATTGAATGCAGAATATATTTGACTAAACACAATTTGGCTACATTTAACAAAACACATTCAACAGAGATTAAGGGGATCAGCAATGGAATATAGAGCCTTATACCTGAGGTTGCCAGTTTGAATACCACCCAGGTCATTAGTAATTGAAAAGTGCTCTATAAACTCAAGTGTTTGGGAGCTATGTACCATGAGTTCAATTAGTCAGATAAACACTATCCACAGTTGGTACTTTTGTTGGCAATCTCAACAGTGAGGCCAAAGATTGGATATGAAATATCCCCCCCTCCCCCCCCACAGACTCTCTGTAAGATGAGTTGAAGTACCTTGGCAGGGCAGTTATTTGAGAAGCTTACACTACTAATTCCCATGCTGTTCATGGTTTGTGGATACACCTCTCAACCTGGTAATATCCACCTCTCCCTCATTCCAGGTCGCACAAAGTAAATCACATTAAGATATATCACTGTGTAAATACTAATTAAGTGCAGAGATATCAACATGTATTCATGCACATGGCCATAATGGTAGAAAAAAATTCAATTTAAAATAACCTGTTAAAAAGAACTGCCATCTGAAAGTGCAAAATGAATAAACCAATTCAGATTACATGCTCATAAACTCACAGTACATGCCCCAAAATAAACTACTGGATTGCTAAAGTTTCCTCTCCCTTCATCCAATATTAAATGATGAAAGAGCTGATTCCTTTCTCATCAAACATGAACTTGAGACTCAGATCAAGATCTACTACTACAACTCTAGAATTTGCAATTCTGATGACCAGTTTAGTAACTTTCTTCTCACATTTTAATGTGATTGCGGGATTTGACAGGCCACAGCTCTTAAAGTGGGTGCCATGTTATGGTAACCCAGAAAATGTAATGACAGCATTGAGTGTGATTTGATGACAGGGCCATATGGTATGATGGAGAAGACTGACTTTGTTTGGTTTTAGTGTTTGTTTTGTAAGTAGGTGAATTTTCTAATTCAGCCAGTGATGATAAATGTGAGGTTTTTGAATATGAAGTTCTGGCCCAATTTCTTTTTATTTTCCCAAAACTACAGAATGGGAATCTTCTACTCTGATTTAGTGTGTCTATGAACAATGGTTGGATAAATGTTCTGCATTTTCTGAGAACTGGAAGTTGAATTCTCTTGGGCTCTATTTCAGCTCTTCCTGTGTGACCTTTAGTAAATCTCCTTAGCCCTGCATTTCAGTAATAGGTAAACTGATCATATTATCCCTTCCCTATTTCATAGGCATGATGTGAGGCTTGGTTTGTAAAATATTCTGATGGAAAGGTATTAAAATAGAGGCTTTTCATTAATATTGAAACAGGTAGATGGTTCCTGCATTGGCTTTGAAAATAAATATTTAATATAATAGTGACTGTCTCTGAAATACAGGTTTAATCAGTCAGGTGTCACCATTCCTCCTAATTACTTGGGCTCTTCCGCATTATTGTTGGGGTGCCTGTGTCATGGGACTGAGTCACGCTTGTGGGAGCATCCCCTGACAAAGAATGGGTATGTGCTAAGTTGTCTGTCTTCTGGTTTGTCTTTTTTTTTTTTTTTTTTTTTTTGAAGGAGACTGTGAGGTGATATTTTGAGAGATGTACGCATTTGCATGTTGTATCTCCTCTGAAATTTTAAAGGAAAATCTCCAATGGAATCAGCTGTCCGACTGATTAAGGACAGCCTCTTTCCTTTAAATTGGTAGTTGGCAGTGACCAGGAGCAGTTGGGATCTGATAGCTATTGGTTCCTTTCTCAGGGATCTATGTCCAGATCATATAACCACACCTCTTAGTCTCCGCAGAAAGGCAAATGAATAAATGAGCAAGAGTCTGAGTGCACTTCCTATCCCCCTTAACTTATTTCTTACAACTGACTTCCATAGGCCATGCTTGAGGTGTATTGGTGGAGCAGCCTATGCCATCACTGATCCTTGTTTCACCTGCTCTTTGGAAAAAGAGGATTTTATATTCCTGTGCTGTTACATAGGACACTTGTCAACAGCATTAACTTGTCCCAAAATACTTTTTAAAATTTTTAATAGAACAGGAAGTCTCTAGTTTTAATCAAACACTACTTACTGGGTGTTTTGAGATTTGCAGTTTAAACAATCAGCTACAAATCTACATATTCTGTATTAGAGACATGTAAGAGGCCTGAGGTTTGTGCCAGAATAACTAGCCAGTGCATGTTGTTTTTAGTTTGTAACACAAGAATCCCTCTTCCTGGATTGCATTTATTCAGATTGGTGTGTAGCAAATTCTGATCAAATAAAGTCTCAGCTTTTTTAAGGCAACAATCAAATATATATCCAATCCAAAACAAGTGAATTTAAGCAACAATTAAGTCCAAAAACCTCCTTTTTAACCTAGCTTTTGGGAGTGCTCAAGGAAGCCTTTTCCACAGTGCCTTCCATAGCTCCCGCTCCTAGCCACTTTGCAGACTAAAATAGGGGATATAGATAATACAACAGAAAATATCAATGCCACTATATAAATCGATGATATGCCTACACCTTGAATAGTGGGTCACTATTTGAGTTGGTCACTCCAGCTCAAAAAAAGTTAATTAGAATTAGAAAAGGTGCAGAGAAGGGCGATGAAAATGATTAGGGGAATGGAACAGCTTCTATACAACGAGATGGGAAAAGATTGGGACTGTTCAGCTTAGAAAAGAGATGACTAAGGCAGATATGATAGGTCTATAAAATCATGAATGGTGTGGAGAAAGTGAATAAGGAAGTGTTATTTACCCCTTCATATAGCACGAGAACCAGGGGTCACCTGATGAAATTAATAGGTAGCAGCCTAAAAGCAAACAAAAGCAAGTTCTTCTTCACACAACACAGTCAACCTGTGGAATTTGTTTCCATGGGATGTTGTGAAGGCCAAAAGTATAAACGTTTTTTTAAAAAAATAGATAAGATCATAGAGAATAGTTCCATCAATAGCTATTAGTCAGTATGGTCAGAGGTGCAAGCTCACATGCCATTCTTCATCTCCTCTTCCTGACTAAGCCTTGGTAAGAGTACAACTGCATTTCTTGATTCCTACAGTTGAGAGTAGAGGGAAGGAAGCACTGTGCCTTACTAGTCTGCTGATAGTCCTTTCTTTCTGATACTTGTGTTGGTTTGATCCTTACTATGTTGCTCATATCATCTAATGTGCCATGAAGCTTTCCCTATGAACCCCAAAGGACATCCTCAACCTCACTGCAAGACATTTCCTATTGCTCAATTTAAAAAAAGCACCAGGCAAACACCAGTTTTAATTAAGTGCTCTTACCCCTTGAAATAATGTTTGATCTGCCAAAATTATGTCTGCAGCAGCACCAAAAGTGAAAATTAACACTTTTAAACAGGCAATTTATAAATCAAAGTAGCTGATTTATTGGGAATTTCCTCTCTTGCAGGGTCATGGCTGATGAGCTAACCAACACCAGAGCGATTCTTCAGCGCCAAACCAGGGATGCACAAAGTGCAATTCAAGATCTATTAAGTGAACGTGACCAGTTCCGTCAAGAAATGATTGATACACAAAAGTATGATTACTCTTTACAGTTTCTTCACCCTTTATAATAGTTTTATTTTCCTTCCCTGAATGCTATGTGCATTTTTTTATTACTGTGGCCTCAGTTTAGTCATCATCTGGTGTAGAATCAACACTAGTCTTAGTAAATAAGCATTTGCAAAACCCATCATTGTAATTGCAATTCATGGACCCCCTTGTTACCAGCCTCCCAGCAGAAAGACTTAGGATTGAAGGAGCCATATCAGTTGAACTTCACTCTTCACTAAGAGTTGTTAGCCCTAAGTAAGGGTTGATATACATCAGCACAGGATGTGTGGAACCTCAGTCTTGACTCAGTCCACCACTTGTCACCAAATTTTCTTATCATGATGGGCTCCTCAGACCTTGTATTTTATTACCAAAATAGAGTGGCTGGTGAATGGTCATACATTCTCATCTTGTTTAAATATTCGTTTTGTATATTTCCTTAGTCCGTCTGACTGGGATTGTAAATTCTTTGGGACAAGATGGCCTCGGTTTGCACAGCACCAGGCAGAGTGATTGCACTGTATAAATAATTTACTTGGTAATATAACAATTCAATTTTTCCTTGAACAGATTGTTAGAAGAGCTGCTGGTTTCTCTACAGTGGGGGAGACAGCAGACCTATTATCCTAGCGCTCAGCCCCACACTACAGCAGAGCTAGCAGCAGTGAACCATAAGCTGGCTAAAGCAGTGAGCTCCCACCTTCTTGGAAATATTGGCACGAACGCTCCAAAAAAGACTTTTCCATCAGAGTTCTGCAACACTCCTGCTGAGAAAATGGCTGAAATGGTAACCTCTTTACTATAGCGCACAATTTGTGCCCCTATTAGCACTGCATGGGTGCAGCTTTCAGTTCCTTTTCTGGTGCATGAGAACTAACTATAATTGAGTGAGAGTTAGGTGCAGGGGCAATAGTTTTTCAATACATCTAATCTAAAAGGCTTCCCCATAGCAAATATTTAGAAGAACAGGAAAAATTGTCCCTTCTCCACACTTTCCCCAGGCTACCAGCAGGCAGCCTAATACCCCGTTTCTATAGCACCCCTTATTGTATAATCTAATCTCTGTACTGCTTATTTAGATCTGAATGGTGATCATCCATAGAGGACTTTATTCTTTGCCTTCCTCATGTTCCAGGAAACTGCAGTAGGAGTTTTCTCCCTCCTCCTCTCTTGACTTTGGCTATAATGGGGGAAAAAAATCTAATATAGTCTGGGGTTGAGGCTGTATCTCTGCCAGTTATGATTTTGGGGTACAGCTAAGGATTGGGAATTTTGTTTCAAAATAAGTGGTTTTATATTAATGGAAGGAGATGATTAAAACGGTAATACTGAAACAAGGACCTAATGAGCAGTCAGTAAAGCAGACTTTTAATGAAGATATAAATAAGTGAATTCACCAGCGACAGTGTCTGCTGGGTGGGAATAACAAGTATGCTAGTTTAGGCTATGGCTGCACTACAAATTAGATCAACAAAGTATGTCACTCGGGTGTGAATTAGCCACCCCCCCACGTAACGTAACTTAAACTGATTTCACCACCAATATGCACAATGGACAGTGCTACGTCGGTGAGAGCTGCTACTGCTGCTTGCAGGAACTGAGGTAATTAAGCTGACAGGAGAGCTTCATGCATCTGCGCTGCTGTAAACTTTCTAGTATAGCCATACCCTTAAAAGGAAAAGTACTGCTTCTCCTTCCAGTCTAGCTGCTGCACTCAAGAAGCAATTGGGACAGCATTTAAGTTTAGGCTAGAGAACTGACCAGGGACCTCTTAAAACTCTCAATTCAATTTAGGAATCAGGAGGGGAGTGGGGAAAAGATGAGGAAGAGAAGCTAGGTGGGGCTGATAAGCAAATGCCATTCCCTCACTTCTCTTCCCCCCCCCCTCCACCCCCTATGAGGAAAAAAATTCAGTTAAATAGAGGTGGAAGGAAAATTGGGGAAGATAAAAGCAGTGGAGAAAATGTTTAACTTTTCCCCTACTGTTTGGTCACCATCGTACTATGAACTGTTTCCATAGGTAGAGGATCCCTGGCATAAAACCGCCAAACAACTATTTTAAAATTAACTAGCTATCCTAATAGAATTGAGTCTGCAAGGAATGCAGTAGTTGGTTATCAGTATACTTCAGTCAAAGGCACAAAGCACTGTGTGCCAAGAGCCAAGTAATGCACACAGTTGTCATATGGTTGCCCTTGAGTATGTTGGCAAATGTCTTTGATTAGAGGTTCTGAAAAATGACCTCTGAACCAATCCCTTTTTGAAATATTTTTAAAGAACTACAATTAAATTCATAGCCTTAATTTTGATGAAGAGATTCCAAATTTGTAAATCTATATGATACTCACTGCAATATGAAGTAATTCAGTGTTAAGAATTACAGTTCAAGGTAACAACTGATCAAGGTGTGAGGATTGATAAATGTTATCATTCACCTCAACACAGCCACCAGCTGCTGTATGTAAACTGAAGTCAGGGATAAAGTATCTTGGATTAAACAACATCCATTTCATGACTGATACTAAAAATCTCTTTTAGGTGCTAAGAGTTTTGGATCCAGTTATCTGTACCGAAGCAGCACCAGAAGTTCCGTTTTCTGAGCCTTCCCCACCCTCCTTCCTTTCCACAAAGAAGAACATTGGTCGATTTCATCCATACACCAGATATGAAAACATAACTTTCAACTGCTGCAATCACTGCCAGGGAGAACTGATAGCCCTTTAAAAATCATTGTGCTAAAAACAAAATAAAGCCAGGGTGTCTGATATGCTACTTTTTCCCCATCAATGACATTAGTTGTAGTCATTCATTCATTCTGATTTCCCTCTTTGCTATTACTTTGGAGGATGGGTTTGTTATACTAGAAACAATGTATTTCTTTCATGCTTAGGGACCCTTTATAATAATCTGTGATGGGATTGGGGCTTTGATAGGGCTGGAACATAAGACTTTGCTCCTATCTACAAAGGCAAGACCAATATGTTATGACAATACAATTTATAGTGTAAATAGCCCCTTAAACGTGTAGGATTCATAATTATATTATAAAACTATAATAGATTTCTGCTCACAGAAAGACAAAAGCATGAAATTATTTAGGAACAGAGAGCAGCAATGCCTCTATTTGAAGCATCTGAATAGTACTTCCTTTAAAAGGGAGTATAGATAAATGCTAAACAGAGTTATTGTTCAAGTATTTTAATTTAAAACAGCAATGGAATGCATAATCAGTTCTCTGCTGTTTCATTTCTCTATAGTATTACATCACTCAATTTGCTGTGGTGCTATGACTGGATTATTTTATTCTAATGTTACAGGAGCAGGTGCAATTAACATTATGGGTCTTTACACATTCAGAAGGGGGGATTGGGTCACTAATCAGAATTCTTACCTTGATGGAAAGAAGCACAGAAGCCTCTTAAAGAAGAAACTTGAATGATTAAGAGTTAGTGCTGAATGGATTCTGGAAGCTAGTATGCATGGTGAAATTATTTCTTTGTGTATAAGATTGAAACAAATGGCCAAAGTGTTTTAACTCCTAGAACCTTGCTGATGCTCAGCAAAGATTGATATACCTCTTAGGGCATAGTTTTAAAAAGTGAAAATCCTGTTTTTAAAGTCAAGTTATTACACATGAAAATCATAAGTGTGTTATCCCTGGAGGTGCTGCATGATCAAATACTCAGTGTGCATAGGCCGGGGCAGAATATACTATATTTTTTACTCATCAGGCTTTATTAGGTTAATGAGACAAGTTCAAAGTATGTACTAAGAACCAGTCTGCCAAGTACAACCCAAGAAGATGGTTTGGAGGGTTCCTCTCTGCTTGATTATTTGCAAGTTAGATAGGATGAGTCTTCTAGCATATTAAGGAAGCTTATGGGCTCTTTTTTAAACACAAGTCCAATATTCATATCAAAAGCATGCTAGTATCATGCAGCACTCTGGTATCCTACCACCCTCCTCATCACCACCTCCACAAGGACAGTATACATAGCCTTGGAATATAATTAAGGAAAAGGTCTCTAAAACAGTCACTAACAGTTTTGTTTAGTAAATCTAGTACTACATACAAAGTATAAGGCATATGGTTTTTGACTGCTACTCTTGGCCATGCTTTGGCCTTTGCAATGACAATTTTACAATAAATATTCTCTACCTACTTTTATCATGAATGAGGGTTTGGATTTTGTACACTTGTGACAGTCTGATTCCACACATTCTTTACAGAGTATAAGAAATGCAACATTAAATCCTTAAGAGTTATAAGAAAGCTAGCTGATGGGCATCATCTTTTGTGCCCTGCTGTACTTCATAAGGACAAATTTCCTTGGAGACTGGGAAAACACTAATCAAACAGATATTAAAGTGATAGATTTGTCACTGCATTAGTGGAGAATAAATGAAACTTGGTCACCGGTAAGCAGCGTTCAAGATGACCTCTGCTCATGCACCATTTTGTGATGTACCAGTGGTGCAGCTTGGAGCAGCAGAACAGTATAGTCACACTGTCCACTGAAATGCTTGTGTCCTGCTCCCCCAGAAAGGAGCTATGGAATACAATCTGCCTCAGTTCCTTCTACCACCTCCTCAGGTTCAAGTCTGTAACTAGGACTCTGAAAAAGGGGAAGGAGGGCAGAGGTCACCTCAACTACCTGGATGAAAGTAAAACATGCTCTAGTTCTGTCACTCTGGCACTTTCCACCATTATTAACGCTTCTCCTACCACTTAAACAAATGTAAAGCTACATAAATCATTTACTTTAAGGCCTCCCATTTTAAGCAGAAAGAGGATGCCTGATTTTTTTCCCCAATGGAATAAACAACCCCCAGTAAGTCTCAACTATTGTAGCAAATTAAATTGTGTATTAAGAACTTTTCCTGTATTGTTTAAAACCTTTAGATATTTCAACAATAAGTACTTGGTGGGGTTTTTTTTTAAATTTTTTTTTTGAATATAACTAGTTTGACACTAATCGGACCCGGTTAACACAATTGAGTTGTCTACTAAACAGGTCTTTTCTCAACACACTTGTCTCAAAACTACCCTACTGCCTAGCCACACCTGCAACAGTGCATTTTAGGAAATCTAGATGATATCCCACACTGCCTCAGTAAGAGCACTTAATTGCACTCTAGGCAGTTGAAAGGAAGGATGACCAGCGAAGAAAGCTACAAAGGTATAGTTAATATGGGGGAGCACCCCTCTACCCAACAGGACAGCTGTGACTGGTTACAGAAAAGACCCATGTTCCCTGTAGGCAAGGCTTGAAACACTGTTAATAAGAGTTAATGTATGCTGGGTATGGATACACACCATGGTTAGAGCCAGCCAGTCAATAAGTTAAACTCTTAAATAGGGTAACATAGACCAGGCTGAAGCCTACAAAGCTAATATCACTTGCATGGTTGTGTGGGCAAAGCACCCTTGCAAAACTCAACAAGCCCTAACAGAATGATCTCCCCTACCCTTTACAAGGATGGGTGGCAAGGGAAAAACTCATCTTTGTCAGTAAGTACAATTTGGAAGGGTTCATTAAGAAGATTGCAAAGATTAACAAACACTTCACTCATATAGTCAGCCCAGAAACGGAAGAATAGAATAGTGCAAACCTTTGACATAATGTCACTGTGTCCATTGCAGTCTCTTCAAAGATAAGTACAGGTTACACTGCCCCCTGGGTGAACATGCCCAAATGCAACTCAATCAAAACCTCTGCAAAATGTTAAAGGAAATGGAAAACCAGAAGAGTGAATGTACACATTGCAGAATCCATTTTTTATATTAACAAGCTTGATTTGGTGTTTGTGGGACAAAAACTATTCAAACAGTCAACAGCTATGGAACAAGACAAATGAGTAATGACAGAATTACAGGCAACATGTATAGCATCTTACTCTATGAGTAAGACTCTTCAGCTGAGCTGGTTGTGGAGCAGGTTAGTATTCAACAGAAGTCTGTCAGAATCTGGCTTTTTAGAATAAAGAATTGCAGGCCTTCTCAATTAAAGAACATTTGGGGTTTTTTTAAAACTAACATTATAAACTAAGGGCTTTTTCTTGAATTTGTTGAGCACCCACAGCTTCAAGAGATGTCAACAGTAGTAGCGGATCTTTCCAACTAGTGCTTATCTTCATGGTATCTCTGGTCCTCTCAAGGATTAAGCCCTGGAGATTATAATTCTAACATTTTACAGGAAAGGTTAATGTTAGAAAACAACTGGAGTCCTTAGGGGTTTTTCTGCACTCAGTTAACAGCTTTGCTTTAGAAGTTGACACCCAAAACAGTTAAGTAAGAAGCATTATCTTTGTTGAGGTCTATGGTCAGCTACTGGTCCACCCATTGAATGATGGACAAACACTCTCAGGAGACAGCATTTTGCACCAACTGAAGCTTCTGTGTGGTCTTCAAGAGCAGCTTCAAACAGCATTGTGTCACTCCAGCCATGACTTGATACTTTTACACAGCAGCCTTCATCCAGAGATCTTCATTAGACTTTGGTCAACATTAATTATTTTTAAATAAAGGAATTTAAACTTGCCACAGCTATAAAGATATTTATTCTCACTTTGGTTCAGTGGGTATGAGCGCATCACTGCGTCACACACAACAGAATCAGGTTTGTAATTTAAAATTCAAAATAAAATAAATAAAAAGGTAAGTAGTAAAAGCATTGTTAGTTAAGAGAAATTTTTAAACCATTATTTAAAGATTTTAAAATACCACAAAAGGGCAGCAGCTGTAAAGAGCAACAGCAGCTCAAGCCATACAAGGTATGGCAGCTGACACTAATATTCTCAAGACACATCAAACCTTCAGCTGTAATGGTCAGTGAAACGGAAGGATTTGGGTTCAGAAATGGTGCAGAGGATATTCTGGATTTGTTTTGCTCTTCTGGCTTCTAGCCTAAGTTGTCTCGATCGCTCTTTGGCAGCCAGTTCCTCCACTCGCTTTTCCTCTCTCTTTCTTTTTAGCCATCTGTGGGGAAACAAACAAATTTGGAATCACTGATAGTGAGTGGTCAAAAGCTGTCTTTAATCACTGTCCATCACTTCTGGCTGTACTTCAAAGCAGACAACTGTTCTTTTAACTGAGACTCAATATAACTAGTTAACTAAAGCCACCGAATCACTTAGCAAACTGACTACACCTAGGAATTAATTGCTTTCTTGTGTTCAACCATATGGGGAGAAACTAGTTGGACAGATCAACAAGGAGTCAGCAGTGAGAAGGAAGAGTGGGACCTTTGCCTGAAGTGAATGCAGTCCCTTTTCCAGAAACCTTAACTGATCTACAGCCTGTGTTCCCAATACAACTTCCTGCTATGGGGTTGCACCCTGATCAGCAGACTGTGAACCAGCAGGAGATCGTGGTATGGAAGGGTGTTAGGGAGGGCACTAGCTGAAAGCTTCAACTGGATAAGTGCAACAAGGTTGGGAGGAGGTCAAAGGAACTGAAAGTGAATTCACCAGACTTTGGTCAGAAATGGCTCTGTTCTATGTGTATCTTCAGACTACAGGGCCCTGCCCACCCAAATCAGGGCTTAAAAGGGATGCCATTTTCACCATCTCTGAAGAATGTAACTGACTCCATTTGTGTGCTCAAAGGATGGCACATCTGACATCAGGCCAGTTCTGCCTTCAGTTCTGAGGAAGAGTGTATCCCACGTGCTTTACAAAGGTTAAAATTAGACAATAAAGTATGTTTTTCACAACATTTTGCTTTCTGGGTTAGAGAAACTGAAATAGTAAAGGAATTTTTAGCATTCATCGGATCTAGATATTTGAATTGCTTTAAACATTAGCTGGACTTTCTTTAGTAGGTGAAAGTCACTCAGCATTTGGTTGGAAGCATATATTATAACAGACTTATTTTGTATAGTTTGTTTCTTTTACAAACAGTATCCCAAAATACTTGCATTAAGTAATGACAGGAAAAGAAAAATTGAGACGTTTTAAAGCAGAAATTTGGAAGAAGAGTGAGCATCAACAAGGCAGAAAGAGTGAGGCTGTACCAGATGACAGGAGCAACACCAGAGTAAGCTCTTACATCTATAGGTGTTAATGCATGAAGAAACAAAAGGGGAGGCTGGTTTTCAAATCTATGCTGAAAGCCTCCTCTTCAGTCTTTCCCCACCCACTATAATATGTTTAATTCAAAATGTGTTGCTTCCCTCTCAAACATTTTGGGATATAACTTTTATAACAGATCCTTTACAAATAAATTTAAATTATTATATACATTTTATAATTTAAGTTGCTGAAAAATACTACATTCATATATCCTTGTTCCCGAGGAAATAAGAGCCACTGACTTACTGTTTAAAGGCTCTGTCACATTCCTCTGTTCTTGGAAGGAAGTACAGGCACTCTTCCTGGCGTCTAATGATTTCCATTTGTTTTTCTTTCATTTGTTCTTGGTGCTTTTTTTTAAGCCATAGCCTGAAAGCTTCCTCTGGATCTCTGTTCTCCTGCTATTTAAAGCCCACGCACACATGTAATTAAGTATGCTGTTTGTCTTTTAAATTAATATAACAATAATACTTTGAATTTCTTTAGCATCTTCCATCCCAGGTTATGAAACATGCTTTACAAACAACACTGAATTTAGTCTCACAAACTTAGTAAGTTGTATTGCCACCATTTTAGAAATAGAGAACTTGAGAGACAAAGGTTGTTAGACTAGAGTTTTTGGTTGCATTGTAACGTATGTAAATTGCTTGCTAACACAAGTGTAAATAAATGCTAATGGCGATACCACAAACATTAGTCCTGGTTGCTGTTCACCGCAGGACACAGGCAAATCATCATCATATTAAAATACAATATCATAACATTTCCCATAAGTGATCCTAGGACTATATATGTCACATGAGCACAGCTTGTTGCATGGTGCAAACTCATGCTGTTAAAACTAGAAAATCCTGGATCCATGAGCAGCAATAGCACTTAACAGAAAACAGTGTAGCAAACACAGAATATTTCTTGCTATCCTGATTTTTATAAAGCTGAGCTGAGCAAAACGGGTATAAATTTCAATTTTTCTGAATAGCCAGAGCACCCTTAACACATATGGGATGGAGAGGTCTTAACTTACTCTACTGTTTGAGTCTTCTAGTTCCTTTGCACGCTGAATTCGCTTCTCTTCCTGCACTTGTTCTTTTTTCTTCTGCAACCAAGCTCTAAAGACCATGTCATTCTCTCTTTTCTTTTCCTCTTCCTGCTGTCTTTTCTGTGCTTCTTCCTTGTGTGAAATTAAGGATTGAGTAATATCTTACAAGAGGAGAGTCAATCTGACATATGCAAAGGGATTCAGTGTTGCAGTGGACAAACAAATACAAATCATCTGAATACATATCCACCTTGCCCAAAAATATACTGAAGGCAATGGGAATAATCAACAGACACATTAAGTCAATATATCTTCAGGAGAAAACTGGCCTTAAGCACCTCTATAATTAGGGTTATACATGGAGACTTTCATTCTAACCCTTGTTATTACAACCACAATTTCCAGAAGCCTTCTATGCTTGGTCTCAAATCACTGGAGGTTCAATAGAAATGGGTGAGGGCACCTTAAACCAGATCTACCTCATGGCTCTAAGTGATTTAAAATAAGTTTCACTAAACTGTTTACAGAACGGGTTACAAGATTTCTCCAGCCTAGAAGAGACCCTAAAAATCAAAAGTACTTGTGACTGCAGGTGTTGGCCTAATAGGGATTTCTGGAATCTGACCATGCACTGGGGGTGAGGGGAATGTCATTTAATTGTGGAGGCACTGATAGCTTAACACTTCTCTGAAACTAACACGATGGCTTTTTTTTTTTTTTTTTAAGTGGAAAATAGTAGGAGTGATCTTTAAACAGTTGAGGATATTTTGGTCACTGCCAAATGTTCCAATAAACTACACTATTCAGAAATGTTGTCACATGGAATTTTGTTCCTTTTTATCACAAAAGCTATTGCACCCCTCAAATTCAAAATTCACACAGACCAATATATGTCCAAATCTTTTCCCCTGAAATCTTTTAGCACTTGTCTTCAAAAACTGACAATTGTTACACAGTTCTGAGGTCCCTGCTACACATTTAATCTTTCAGAAACTTACTTTTCCTACTACATATTATTTTCCTAAGAACAGGGAGGAATGATAGTACACTTTCTTCTCTTTGGTACATGATTATAAAATAAAGGCACTGATTTGGCATTTAAATTAGGTCTGTCTAAGGCCTGGTCTATACAGGTCAGTATAATTACATCACATTACAGTGTAATTACATCACATTACACATCCTTAAAGATGCAGTTAAAGCCACCTAACTCCCAGCGTAGACAGCAATAGGTCAGCAGGAGAATTAGCTACCTGCCTCTCAGGGAGCTGGATTACTTATGACGATAGGAGAAGCCTTCCCATTAGTGTAGACAGTGCCTTCATGGAAGTGCTTCAGCAGTGCTGCTGCAGCAGTGCCATAGCAGCATTTTAAGTGTAGACAAGCCCCAAGTCTTGTTGGAAATTGCTGTACTACATAATAGTATTGAGAGTTGGGTACTTGAGATGTTTTCCATTTAACCCCTAAATAAAGGTTTTTAAAACAAAACAAGGCAATTTCTACAAAGGAAAGCTTTAAGGTTGCTTGAGGGTAACACTCAACCACATAAACCTTTAAAAGCAAGGAAATGTCCAGTTACCTTATCCTTCTTTAACCCCCACACACCACATTCACCAACAGATTCTGCCACTCTATAAGTAAGTCTCACATACTGCCAACATATACAAACACACTACACACACCACATTCCTTACAATCACACTTCAATGCAAACCTTTAACTCCCAAACACTTCCCCATGGGAAAACCATACATCATATACTTATTCAGCATTCAGATTCTAACAATGTCACAGAGGTCAGAGTTTTGCATTGAAATGTGATGGTGTGTGGGATGTGTGAATACTCCATTACTGTGCATGTTGCAGATATATGGGACTTGTGAATAGAGAGGAAGAATCTGTCAAGTGAAAGTTGTGAATGTGATGGGAGTAGGTGCGTTTATGAATATATTAAATGGACATTTCCTTGCTTTACGTGCATGAGCATTGCCCTCAACTTGTTTTTAGTAATTCTTAATAATAGTAAAAAAGAGGGGCTTTTGTGGATTGGTTTATATGTGCAAAGTATTATCAGCAGCTAATTTTATTTTATCACTGGGTAAATGGAATAAACAATTGACTGAATGGTTTTTGAGAAGTAATATTTCCCATTAAGTTTGAGATATACAGAGGTGTGGTGGTCATTATGATCTAGATATTTCCTTTGAACCCTCACTCACCTCTTTCCTTAGTTTTTCTTTCCTTTGTTGCATCTGTTTTTGCAGCGCTTTCTGTCTGGGTGAAAGACTGTAGGTGGAGCTCCTCAAAGGCACATTTGCAGACTGTACCCTGCGGGGAGTTTTTCCCATTCCCATACTTCTTGCAATGTTGATGGCTGAGTTTGGACGATACTTAGGGTTAGGTGGAGGCTTAGGGAAACAGACAAACTCTTCTCCAATGGGAAAGAAAACATTTGCCCCTGGATGCACTAAAGGATTTTCCTTTGCTAGACTGGGAGTGCCAAAAATAATGGAATGTGAAAACTTAGGAGAAATAGGTTGAGCTTCAATGTCAGTAAAAGAAACACTTATTGGGGGCAAAAAGCCATGGCTTTCAATATCACGTAAACTCAAGAGTTCAAACTTCCCATCTTTCTCTACTAGGATCTTGCCATCCTTGTGTTCTTCTTCCTTGTCACCATTAGGTAGAAAAGACATGCTTCCCAGTCCTGGCTCATTAGAAATATGTAGTTGAGACAGCCTACATGAAACAGCCTCTTCATTTTCAGGATCATTTTTATAATCTTCTGTATCTTCTAAAGGGGGAACTTCCAAATCTATCAATTTATCTTTGAATTTTAGTTTCCTCTCTCTATTCTCATCCAGAGGTTCTTGGTTCTCCAGCAGTTTGTTGGCTTCTTCAATCTTTTCCAAAATGTAGCGCTTTATTTCTTCATCATCTTCCTCATCCAGTTCCTGCTGGTTTTCCTGCTTAGACTCCTGGATTGAGCTTTCACTATCAGTATCAGATGTGTGGTCCAATGGTTTAACTTTGGGTATGGATACAGGTTTTTCTTCATTTGGTGGACTCTCTTTCAGATCTGCATCAGGCTTGGGACGCCGATCTCCGTATTCTTTTCTTTCCTCATTGTCTTCCAAGTTTTTGTCAATAGTTCCTTCCACATCCTCTTCATTCTGATCAGGATTATAAAAAGAAAAAGTTTTCTCTTTAAAATTCTTTGAGAAATAACTTCTCTAATAAGTTAAACTTTAACATAGGGTAGTTCATATATACACATAATGTATCATTAAGGTTGGGATTTTAAAACCACAGAAATCAGGAAATTCACATCTTAGGTTCCTATGGCAAACTGAATATGCTCCTTAAAGAAATTTTTATTAAAGCTAATGTTATAAAATTATCAAATACAGAGTTTTTGAAGGGACGGGATTCTGTACATCTGAGGATAATGCATAGATTATCCAAAAGGTAAAGGGTTTGGATTGGAAGTCATACAGTACAAAGAGTACATTATCTGCATGATCCCAGATTAAGGGTTATTCATTTAGTGAGATAGTTGAGATATAAACATTGCAACATTTGGGTACATCACTCATACAAGGGGGATACTGAGGTTAGTTAGTGGCAAGCAAGCATAACACTGAATGCTGATTATCCCTCATTGAATGATAAGTTCAGGATGGTTAGTCCATTTAGCAAATACGATCCACAAAGCAGAGGTTTTTCTGCATCATTTTTCCAGCATGGCTCATTCTTCCTGTTATTGCCTATACCTGGTGATGTGTTCTGTGCAGATGTCTTTGGACCACCTGATGGTATCAGACACTATGAGGCGCCACATCAGCTGAGCATAACACCAACTGATTCCGCACATCCGCAGCACTTGCTTGTTGCAGAAGTCCCACATGCCCATGGCTCCGACGATCAATGTGTGTTTGAACCTTGCAGACCTTTGCTCTCAAAGCGTCAACCAGGGGTGTATATTTCTCCTCCTTTCAAGCTCTGGTGTCACAGAAGGCTGTGATCCTGTTTTGAAAGGGGACTCTGACATCTAACATGGTGATCTTCCTTCTTCCTCGTCAGTGATGACAACGATGTCCGTTCGCAGCTGACTGTCGGTTCCAGGGACAGCAGAGTTCACCGCCACCTTCCCCCTGGGTGGCAGGATGGCTCTGACCAGGCAATCCTGGATGGCATTGTGGGGCAGTTGCCAGGCTCTGGAGTGGGGCTTGCAGCTACCCAGGACATGGGGCAGGGTCTCGTTGGAGTAACTGCGCCTCCTGCACTGCTTGTCCTGATTCCTAGGGTGGACAGCTCCGCTCGGCAGGACACAGTTGAGCCAGGCCTGGTAAATTAACTTCTAGTTGGTAAATTGCGTGAAGCTGCCCCCAGAGAAGAAATGGTTGCTGGCATCCCACTTGCTCATCACCTCAAAGGCCTTGCTCTGGTCTGGCTCCCTCTTGAGGTTTTCCATGTACTGTGCATGGATGGCACCCTTCAGAACCCTCTCCAGAATGCTCTTGGCTATCGGTGTGACTATCGTGTTTTTGGTGGTTTTGATCATTGGCACCAGGACTCTGAGTTCCTGATGTTCCTCACACCACGTCCAGTGGCAGCCGACATGCTTCTCATGGCATTGCAGGCGCAGGTCCAAAGTGAAGTGAAATCACCTCCGTTCTGTCCAAAATCGCCAACCAGGGAGCCGCTCAGGTAAGTGGCAGCATCTTCATTGGAAGGCGTTCTGCCAATATGCTTCTTGACATCACGCCTGGCACACTCCATGACGTTCCTCACCGCAATGTCGGGACATGTGAGAAGGCGGAACACGTGGGTGATCACCACGATGTCACACAGGTCGCCCATGCAAGGGACACTGTACAACGTACACCAGCTCATTACTGGTCCTCTGGGGAAAAACATCCATTGATGGTGTTGCCCACCTTGTTGAGAGGCATCTTTGCCATGGTGGATCCCCTCAAGACAAACGAGATATGAGGGATCAAGAAGATGTTCACAGCATTGATCTTCTACCATGGGGCCAGCAGGGAGATGTTGATCATGGCCGTGTCCCGTAGGATCTCCATAATGGTATCCCCGGGTGTCTTCTGAACTCAGAATCCATGGGAGTGCCAAGGTGTAGGTACGCTTGTCCGTCTTGAAGGGAGATTACAGGCTCATCTTGGATCCAGAACGTCATCTGGACTGAGCCCCTTTTGCTGCCATCAATGTGGAGGGACGCACATTTCCGGGCATTGATGCAGAGCCCCCTCCAGTCAGCAGCTTGGCTGGTGGTGTCAGGCATGCACTTGAGGCTCTCAGGATCATCTGCAGTCAGGACGAGGTTGTCCACGTAGGCCAGGATACTCACCCTCTTGCCATAGAGTTCGAACTCGCCTGGGCCATTGGATATCACTTGGAGGAGCAGCTCCATGGCTAGGTTGACAACAACGGAGCTGAGAGAACAGCCCTGCTTCACGCTACTGCAGATCAGGATTTCACCACTCTCCCCTTCGACAGAGCAGATGGCAATGGTGCAACCTTCATACAGTTCCCAGATCAGTTGGAGGATGTTTCTAGGCATGCCGAACTCATGGAGCATGAGGAAAATGTGCTGATGGGGCACACAGCTGACGGTGTTAGCCCGGTTGAGCTATGCTATGGCACTTTGTCTCCGTGCCCTCCTGGCTGTTTGGATGGCAGTCTGAAGGAGGAAGTTATGTTCATAGCAGCCTTAACAGGACATGAAGCCCTCAGACTTCAAGGCCAGCAGGGACCATCATGATCATCTAGTCTGACCTCCTGCACACCGCAGGCCTCACCCACCGCAGAAATAGACCCATAACCTCTGGCTTAGTTACTGAAGTCCTCAAATCACAATTAAGACTTCTAGTTACAGAGAATCCACCATTCACACAAGTTGAAGCCTGCAAGTGTCCAGTGCCCCATGCTACAGAAAAAGGTGAAAAACCCCAAGGTCTCTACCAACCTGACCTGGGGGAATATTCTTCCCAACCCCAAATACAGCAACCAGTTAGACCCTGCGTATGTGGGCAAGATCTACTAAAAAAGAGCTGTCTGACACAGAAGCATAACTAAAGCATAACGTCTCAAAAGTATGTATAGAACGCCATGTAGCCACCGTGAAGATGTCAACAATATGAACATTTCTAAGGGAAGCTATTGTGGTTGCCTAACCCCAGGTTGAGTGCCCTCTACTATGAGATGGCACCTGTGGTTTAGATAATTCATAAAAAGATTATACAGCCAGATATCCACATTGATAATCTGTATGGAAGTCAGGTCACTTTTCATTCCCTCAGTGAACGAAGTGAATAGTAAGAATGCTGGAAATGTTTCACTCTCTGAAGGTAGAAGGCTAACACTGTCCACATATCTAAGATAGGTAATTTCATCTCTCCCAATTAGCATGTGGTTTAGGATAAAACACAGTAAGTGTTTTATTTTGTTTGTTTTGAAATTTCACATTAACCAATCTTAGGTCTCACCCTAAATTCACACCTAAGAGATATTTTATCATGGTGAAAAGCTGTATAAAATAAAGGGGAGTTTACATGAGTGTTCCCAATTTTTCCACTTTCCTAGTTGATATTATTGCCACAAGAAAGACATTCTCAATACAACGATGAAGCTAACCATTCCAACAGTGGTCTCATTAGGGTAGACAAAACTATACTGAGTTCCCACATAAGTATAGGTTTAAACACTGGAAGAAATACTCTCACTAACCTTTTCAGGTCATCTAGATGTGGTTAAGGTGAAAAATACAGTAGAATTGTCTATAGGTGGATGGAATGCACTAATGGCCGCTAGGTGCACCTTAAGAAAACTGAGTGAAACACCCAAGGTTTTTAAATGATTAATGTAATAAAAAATTTCTGGTGTACTAAACTAAAGGGGCAAAAGTTGACATCAATCAGACTACACACCTCTTCCACTCTCCATCATAAAATCTTCTTGTAGAACATTTCCCAGTACTGACTATGATTGATTGGACTTCAGTTGAACATAATCTCTCTAACTCAGACATCTATCCAAGTAACTAAGCAATCAGGCGAAGGATGGATGGATCACGATGGCCAACTATCCCTTTATCTAGAGAGTCAAAAGGTCAGATGTTAGAGGTAGACAAATCAGAAGACAGATGGAAAAATGAAGCAGCTCTGTAAAACCAAGATCAATCTTGGCCATCTCAAAACCACCAAAATAACCTTTGCTTTGTCTTGCTTGATTGTTCTCAGTATCCTTGGAAGAAGAGGAATCGGCAGGAATTAGGGTTTTTGATTGAAAGGCAATCCATCAGAGAACCTGGATTCTGTCCTTTTTTTAAAAAAAGGAAACAGAACTTCTGACATTCTTTGTTTGTGTGTGCTGCAGATTTACTGCTGGCTGACCTCAGCAGCTAATGATGGTTTGCATCGCCTAGTCAAAAAGCACTTTCATGATTCCTGAAAAAACGCCTGCTCAGATCACTGCTAGTGTTTTATACACCCAGTAAGTGAACTGCTGACAGAGTGATCTGATCACATGTGCACCAATTCCAGAGTCTTATTGCTCCTTTTCACAGGAGGAAAGAACATCCTTCTCCATTTGCTTATGTAGTCTACTGCTGTCAGGTTGTCTGACATGATTTAAATGGACTGATTTAGAATAATTGGCAGAAAGTGATTGCATACATTGGAAACTGCTCTGAGTTCAAGTAGGTTGATGTGAACCAACGATTCTTGTTGAATCCAAGTCCCACACACTAGAGGCCCCTTTAGATGGGCTTCCTATCCAAACAAAGATACACATGACAAAGATGGAGTTTGTCATATGGTGTTACATAGGTGAATAATGCAAGGTGACCTGGCAAATAGTTACAATTCCTACTCTTGTTCGAGGACTTGACTGCAGTTGATTTATTCAAGTGGACATGATCTGAAACCCGTCACAAGGCAAATGAGTTTTAACTTCCCTGGAGCCCAATCTCACTCCTATAAATTCTATAGTTTGCATTGTAGTCAAAATGGACTTCTCTTTGCTTATTCTGAACCCCATATTTTGGAAGAGATGAGAGGAGTGTGCATGGGCTCTTGAGCTTCTTGATAAGATCTCCCTTTGACTGGCCAGGCATTTAGATATGAATAGACTTATCACTTTTTGAAACTGATATTACTACTACTACTACTACCTTCATGAATGCTCTTGGCATTGTTGATTGGTCAAAGGAAAGCACTCTATATTGGTAGCAATCAGGACTGATAAACCTTAAGAGCCTCTTGTGTGCTTCATATATCTCATTGAAAATATGCATCCATGAGCTTGATAACATTCCCCTTGAACTAACAATGGAATTATTGAGGCTAAAGTGATCAGTCAGATTCTTAAATGACAAACTAAAAAATGTTTAGCTGTCTGAGATCTAAAATGGGTCTCCATCTTCCTTTCTCCTTTGGAATAAAGATGTATCTGGAATAAAAGCCTCTCCTCCTCTGTGTTGAGAGGATACTGTTTCCATTGTCCCCAACTGTAACAAAGAAATTCTTTTTCTTTCAGAAGAAACCTCTCATTAGAGGGGTCCCTAAAAGGGGACAAGGAGGTGGACTATAGGTGAAAAAGAGTGCTAATTTGTATTGTATTAAAGGTGGTAACAATTTCCAGTACCCATTTGTCTGATGTTGTTATATTTCATACTGTATAATAATGGGATAGGCAAAACCCAAAAGGAGTGAAAGTAAGGATGGAAGGGAGCCAGAACTAAAGAAGTGGTTGATTTGCAGCACTCAGTGTTCCCATCAAAAGGTTTTTTTTTAACTGGCTGATGTAGATTGGGTTGAGAAGGAAGTCATCACACCAGGTCTCCTCTTATGGAACTTGTCTTTGCCTGTGAGATTCTGAAGAGAATGTTGGTGGTAAAACGTGGAAAGTTTTGAGGTTGAGCTCTGTTCAGAAAGGGCAAAAAGGCCAAATGTAGCAGCTACAGAGGTGTTATGCTATAGTCAATCCCAGGTAAATCTTCACTTCTGTGTTAATGTCTCGAATCAATGATACACTTTGTGGTAAAAGCTGGGATACTCAGTGCAGCTTTAGACCTGGTCATTCCACTATCAACCAGATCTTTAACTTGAGACAGCATTTTGAGAACATGGCTGAATTTAATAACCAATGCACAGCACTTTTTATAGAGTTCTATCAGGCCTCTGAGTCAATACATTGAGTACATTTGCAAGATCTAATAAGGCAACTTGATGTCCCTGAGAAAATAGTGTCATTGATAAAAGAGCTCTATAACGAAATGGAAAGCTGCGTCCAAATCAATGGCAGATCAGTAGGGACATGAAACCATGCCATATGAGTTCAGCAAGGCTGTGTTCAGTCACCACTGTTGTTCAATATCAGCAATGATTTAGTGATGGGAAGCTTGAAGAGGCAATTCTTGATGCTGTTGAGCTGAACTCATGCATCAAGATCTTGAATATGCTGATAATACTGCCTTGTTGGCTCAGCCTGGTGAATTAGTGCAGCAGATGACTGATCTGGTTGGGCAAGAAGCAGCACACACACTGGTCTGGATATTAATTTGGATAAAACAAAGTCCCTAGCCATTATCATCAAGCAGCCTCCTGCTCCAGATCACAACCAGCTCAGTATTAATCTGTCCAGCCAGGACATTGAGCAGATGGCAGTTGTCAAATATTTAGGCAGCATCATACACAGTGATGGAGAATACTCAAAAGATGTGATTGTGCATATAAAAGCTGCTGCTGCCATGTTTCAGGCCATTCAATAGGAAGTACTTGCACACTAGATCCTATGCTGAATCTCTCTGTCAATTTTTGCATTGGAGAGAGTTGGCTAACAAGGTAGCAGAAATGCTCGACTGTCTCTAAAGTATGGCCCTCAACAGTAATTTGTGGTGGATCATGTGCAAGACCTGAAGCAGGCTGATAAAGCACTTCAGTCTTCTCGATATTAAATTAAAGTCCTAGGACTGAGCTTGATGGAAAGCTGCAGACCACAGTTATACCAACTTTATTATATGAAAGTGAAACATGGGCACTGAGGAAGGCTGAAGAACACCAGACTGACATTTTCAATTTTCATCACCTTCATCAGTTGTTCCCTATTCAAGTGGTAGGACAAGATCAGAAATGAGAATATTTAAAGCTGAACCGCCTCCATCAGCACTGGTTCAGTTTCAACAGCTCTTAGTATGGACATATTATAATGGAAAACCAATGAATTCCAATGCGTGTACATTAAGGAACACCGCTACACTACTGGCAATCAGCCTGGGCGTCAAAAACTTTGGTGGCATGACAAGATTGCCAGTGATGGACAAAAACTGAATATACAACCAGTTCACCTTAAGCATCTTGCCAGAGAGTGATCTGGGTGACACTCGATTTGCCAGGAGGCCATGTCCTTTCAGGATTTGTCATGATGATGACGACTTAATATATTTTCCTCTTTGTTGCAGGAGTGCATATTCCCAATGAACAAAGCATGACTCATGAATCTTTCAACAGGTGGAGAGAATTGTTCTTTTCACTATAAAGGCTTCATAAGGCAGGTTTTCTGCTGCAGCCTGGACTTCCCTCAGAATGTCAAACCACTGAAGCTATAACAACACAAGACAGTAGTTGTGGCCATAAACTGCAATGCTGTATCAGTAGTGTTAATGATAATCTGGTTAAGGGAAATTGTTAATTAATTATTGCTTGGAATTGTTCTCTACTGTCCTGTGGCAATTTTTCAACACATTTTGTGACTCTGTTGTAGTTGACAATCATATTTCACCGTAAGGGCTTGATAATTTGAAATATAAAATGGTGAACAATGATGTTCTTATGCCCAATCCAGTCTAAACATTTGGAATTTTTATCCAAGGGAACAATCTTTGAACGGTGTTGCTTATGCCTCTCACTAGCTGCTGTGACAACAAGGAAACCTGGAACAAGGCAAGAGTGCAAATATTCTTCCACCTTAGCTCGAATGTAATACATTTTTTCAGTCATTTTTGAAGCAGGGGAAATAGCTGAAGGTGTCTGCCACATTGTCTTTGCAGATTCCAATGCAGCCTTATCAACAGAAAGAGCAATTCTGCTCTGTAAAGAGGCATGCATTAAGGCTAATGTTTTATGAGGAGTTCATTCAAATTCCATTAAAGGAATTACAGAGGCATCCCCAATGCTCTTCATCAATTCCGGAAAGGATTTAAACTCATCAGGTGTAGAAAATAAAAGTCTGAGTAAAACTGAAGTTTCTTCTTCTAATTTAAAACAGTTTACAGAGAGAAAAAATCCCCCAGAGTGGTTGCAACTCAAACATTGCAGCAGTTGTGGTACCCAAAACCTAAAATTAATTGGAAACTGACTTTAATACAAACAAAAGTGAATCATACGAACCATCCTTACATTCCAAACTAAAAGAAATGTTAAAAAAAATGATGAAGTATATAATTGGATTTTTTAATATTACTTTCATTTAAATTTATCAAAAGGCATTTTGTAATATGAGAAGAATTTTTTTTTTAATATGACATATGCCTCATCTTGTTGACATCTTTAAGGCTGTTGTGGTAACCTTAATTCTGAATGTCTGAATTTTAATCAAATCTTAACATGTATTTTAGCATACATATTATATGTAGTATGTTCAACTGAATGGAGAATGAATCCCAGATAATAAATGTTCAGTTATTTCTCAGTTTCTGTATAGAACACACTACTTCTAGGGTTATGATCTTATTTGACAAATGAGGGACTTCTCTCTATATATATACACAACAGTTTTAGAAAAAAGTGTGGCTTTAAGTTTTTAATTAAAAATAACAGACATGAACTTTAAGACATTTTTAAAATCAACCGGATTGCAGTTTGACAAGAAAGGAGAAAAGAGGAAAGAAAGCAGTGGTGGGACAGAAGGCAGGAGGAAGATGATTGGGGAAAGGGATGGCTGACTTCTCTGTTGCATGGTGCACACCAGAATCAATATGAGTAGGCAGGGAGTGAGAGGGGGAAAACAGCTATATGGCAATAATTCAACACCATATAGTTAATGTCTATGCCACACTTTGAAGGCAAAGTGCTCTGTAAATAACTTTATCCCTCTACCACTACTGGTACCACATAGAAGCTTACCTCTATGAGTCCTGGTAGTGTCTAATGAAAAGGTACTCTGCATGCCTTATTCATCTCTCAAGTGAGCTTAAGTAAAATTCAAACATCCTCGTCAGTTCCTGCTGTTCAAACTCCTTCGCTGCTTTTCCAAACCACAAAGGGAGTAGGGGAATCAGGAGTGTTTGCTTGAGGTCCAGTCAGTGATAGTACTGTGGCCATCATTCCCTCTAAATTTTGTTTGTGCTGAGCAGACTACAAACTCCTCTGAGCACTACATTTTGTCCTTGGGCAAGCTCACACTACTATTTATAAAGAGGCAAACCTCTCTCAGAACTGTGAGAGAGTAGACAATTGATTGCAATTGCTTTTTTGAAAGGTTACAGTCTACTGTGCGAATAACTATTTCAGGACTGCTTAAAGTATTCATTATGTAAATATATATTTAAGGGCTTCAGAAAATGCCTAGTTCTGACAGGGCCTACTGCAATGATGTTTCATGTAAATGTGCATCCAGAGAATTTTAAATATATGTATTATTGTGCAGTATTGTGCCAATAGCTGAACATTCAGTTGAAATGCTTGAGACTGCTTCCACTTCTAACAGAGCTGACACCCGTAATTAATTAAGTTGTGAAGTGTTAATTTTGTTCAAGATTCTTATTCTTAATCATTAAACTCAGGACCGTGGATGAAATTAAAATTACCACATTTGGCATTACTTAATACTCTGGATAACATTACTCATAAACAAAACAGATTTGTGCCATGTTCGTGCAATAATTAATACTTTAAAAAGGAAAAAAAAGTCACATTACTGATATTTGAAAATCAGCTACTGTAACAGTTACTCTATGTATGTTAGGAACTTCTGTGTCATGGTCCGGAGCTTCTGGTCTCAAGGGACTTGTCTACCATCCCTTCCCAGGAGCCCTTGCCTTCGCCTCCCCACACTTCCAGAGGGCCCTGAGAAGCAGGTGAGATGTGCTGTCCAGCTGGAGATAGGGGTGGGGAAGCCCATCTGCCACCTACATCCTAATTCTGCAAATATTGCAGATTGCTCACCGTGTTTGGAGTAACTTTTATTCTCTCTGCTCCTTACTATCCTGGTGTTTTCCTCCATCACTGTTTGGCAGTGCCTCTACCCCTTTCTTAAACCCAGCTCCTACCCCATACCTGATTTTGCTTATCTGCGCCTCTCCTTCCTCTGAATCCACTGTTTGATCCTCCAGTGTATAGTTTGCCCCCTGCACAAATTCAGCCCATCCCTCCTCTTCAATTTGTCCCGTCTGCATCCTTTTAGCCCATATTAAAAGAAGGCAGCACACATTATGATTCAAGTGAGAGCAGAATAAGGGCAGGGGCACCAGCAGATGAAACTGAGCATGCTCAGACTGCTTAAGCATGTTCAGGAACAGAAAAGTAGCAAATTGTGTGAGACGAAGTGGAGATACTCTTGGGGTTTTTCCTAAGTGCTTTGGGTGTACCTCAGTTTCCCCCATACATTACTCATGTATTTCGGTATGGGACCCAGGTGTTTGATCATTGCAGACACCACTAAAGGGCAGATTGGCCTTCCCCAGCCACATAAATGCAGACCTGGCCAGGACTCCCTACTTTTCCTCAACCAGCTACAAAAGGTTGTGGAAGGTAGAGACCAGGAGGACTGGCCACCTTGCCCCAGAAGGAGACAAAGGACTGGGGAGGGGCAGCAGCATGAGCTTGGGCGGTGGCTGGCTGGAAGAGGCCAATCTCCAGTGGTGGTTTGCATGGGAGCAGAGCCCAAGGATGGGGCTCTGGGGCTCCTTGGTGGGTTGCTGTTGTGACTTCAAATTACGCTGCTAACAAAGTCTTTCTACATTAAACCCTTCTGACTTCCACGCTGGCTGTGAATCACTTCTGACCGCAAGGCGGGGTGCATGGCTCCTTTGGGGCATTGAAGATCTCCTCAGGGTTCCATCCAGGGGGGACGCAGAGAGGGAGTTCATGCAGAGCACGGGTGCTGAACCCTCTGAGGCCAGGTCAAGAGGCGGCTGCTCTAGTGTGTGAAGACCCGGGGGGAGGTCAGACTCCAAACACTAGAGTCCTAACTAACTGCGTCCCGAGTGGTTCCAGAGCGCTGTTCCTGGGGGACGCTGTCACCTTGTGCCAGACAGCAGTTTGTGCCACTACACCAGCACACTCCCAGCCATGTGATGTGCGCAGTGGAGACAGGACAGATGCATAGCCATGTAGCCACACAGCTTACATGGAACATTGATGGTAGCAAACTTAGCTGTGGTACATAGGGCCAAAAGTAAGGCAACAAAATCTGTCTTCCATCCACAAAAAGCAGCCATTTACTACTGATCTAAGTTAAATAAAAAAGAAAGAACAAAAGTAAAGTCTTTATGAGCATAGTGTATTGTCTCCTGAATACAAAATAGCCGTCCTTAGAGATTTAAAGGTGCAGAACTTAGAGAAGAATCACAGAGCTAAAATATACCACACAGATGAAATACAAGCTACTTAAGAGCTCAGCCGTCTATTAGAACAGATGGCCATACATCCAGAGGTGATGATGTGAAAGGCTGTGGTCTCTGAAAGGCCCAGCAATAGTAGGGCCTCATGTTCTATTCCATATGGAGGATGTAGCTCTCATTTCTGTTGTCAGAGTCCCATGGAGAGAGTCTTTCAGTCCCTCCACCCAATGGAGACCAGAAACAGAGCAAAAGAAAGGAGAAAAAAATAGCAAGAATGGAAGGAGAGCAGTACCAAACATACCCAGCCTGATACAGGCTATCAAACAGTAAATTTAATAATCAGCTTCCATTTTGGCACTAACTCCTCTCTCATTGCATCGCTCCATATTCCCATCTTCACGTAGTTTGGAATGAACCAAACCTTCAGTAGTAAAGTGATATGAGGCAACATAAAAAAAACATATAATGGGAGTTTCACAAATGCTTAAAGACACTACCTTGAAAATGGAAGAAGTACTTTTGATCCAAGCACATTCTCCTTGTCTCTATAGGGAATACTGACTTTTCTATTTTAAAATAGTATGATCATTCCTATCTGATCATTCCTAACTGGAAAAGACATCACAACTCTTTTCACTAGAATCCCAAACGTTCTCTTTTCCTAGTTAAAGACCAGCAAATTTACAATTACATATATATTTCAAATCAAACTTTGCAGTGAATGTGTGGGCAATTCAAGTTGTTAAAGTCTCCAAGTCTACTGTAAAATAATTAGCATTTTCCCAATCAAATACCTCTGTTTCCCCATGGTTTTCTTCTTCATTAATTAGCCACTCAAGATCCTTTTCAAAATCATCCTCATATTCTGCACTTTCTGATGAGTCACCAGCATCTGTTAAGTCATTAGTGTCTTTCTTGTCACTCATTTTGGTTCTTTGTTACAGCAATGCTACAAGAGGGGGAAAAATATTCTTATTTTCATAAGACTTTTATTGACACACAAAAATACACTGTTGATACCTATGGCACGTAGGTAAAGTGATGGACAACACCACTATTTCTATAGAACGTTAAAAGAGAGGATCCCAAAAGGGTTTATAAGCATGAATGAAGCCATTCAACCCTTGTGAGGTAGGGAGATTTTTTATTCCCACCAGTAAAATAGTGATCTGGGGCACTGAGAAGCAAGATGACTCATCCTTGGTCTTAAAGAAAGTCACTGGCAGAGTTAGAAAGGGAACCCATGATCTCCTGACTTCTAGACCCTATTCTTCAACAACTAGACTATTTTTGCTAGTACCAGATAGCAATCTCCTAATGCTCCCATTCCAGTTTTTCTTTGTTCTTTAGATCCCTCAATAACAATAAAACAGCAGTGGTGATGTTTCTTTTATTAGAAAAATATTAGGGAAGGCAATACTGCCTGTGGCAATGGCAATATATTTATTCCCTTAACATGTTACCAGAATACAGGCTCAGTTCATTCAAAGAAGGTCCAGCTGCTACTGGAAACAATTCTCACAGGTTAAAGCTAATACAGCAAAAAACTGGGGCCCACAAATCCTAGAAGATATCTTTCATAACTTCTCATAGAGCAGAATATTTAAAACAAGAAGAGCCTGATGCATCAGACACTTGAATGGAGCCCTCCTATTCAAGTCAGTAAAAGTCTTAAATTCCAAGCAGCTGTAGAATCAAGTTCTAAATAACTGGTTCACATTTAAAATATGTAATTAAAAATGCCTCAGTTTCCACAACAGGATTTAGGTGCGGAAATAAATAGATGTCTTACAAAGAGTTGAGCACCAGGTAATTTTAAAATTAGATCACCCAACCAAAACCAAATTATCAAAATTGATAACTGGAAGAAACAACAATTAGATGGAATTATTAACTAATTGTTTCTCATATGACTAGTGTAGGGAATACAAAAGCCAAAAACAGAATTATTGATAGCTGTTAATTTGTTAGACTAAGTATGTGATTCCTCATTCTATCACCAAAAGTTCTTTTCTCATGCATTAGAGGATTCCCAACCAACCAAGGAAAAAAACTGTAAAATAAATGTAAAGTCTTTATTTAGATTAATAATGGAAGTAAATTAAAACAAATAAAAGAAAATATTATTAAAAATAATGAGCAGGTAAGTGGATTATATAAAGATAAATAAATGAGTGATACAATGTGTTCACTAAGCAAAAGAAACCATATTAAAAAGAGTATAAATTTTAGAACTATATCAAAGATCAAAGCAACAATGAAATCAAAGGAAACAGTATCATAAAGCAAGTATAAGTTGAACAAATAACCACAATTAAACATTATGTTTTTCCATTAGTCGCTTAGCACACAATATCACTTTGAAGATTCAAATAAAAGAGTACAGCATGACTGAAGAATGCAGCATTACAAATCCTGAATATAACTCAACAATCATACTTAAAGAAACAGTACTTCACAGGTAAATACAGATTCCAGTGAGGCAACTGAGTCATAAAATCAAGGAATGCAAATCTACTTCACACCTCTAGCTTTCTATGAGCTAATATAGTTGAGCTATACCAAAGTCTTTAAACTGAATAGAGGAATTGAATAAAACAAGGCAAAGCAATCTTAGCACTTTAAACAAAACAAGCTTTAGCAAGGCCAAGTGGAAACCTCTTTTGAATGCTTTCAGGAAAATGTTTTTAAAACTGATTCGGCCAGTCAAGAGGATAACTTCAAATGATCTGACCACTGAAAGCTCAATACAAACGTTTAGTACCCACACATCTAATTATTGTTATAGTTACAATTTTCACAAAATGTTTCCACAGCAAAATAGAAAAGCTACAACAGCATAAAAATTAAACTGGATTAATCAGGAGATGAAAGGTCTTAAAGGTATAGTTACCATCAAATGCAGCAGTGTAAAGTTAAGGCATAAGTGAGGTGTCTTTAAGAGGCAAGATTGGATGCAACAATGCAGTTCCAGTTAAATTATCTAGAAGAGCATGTATTGTGAAAAATTTTGTGAAATTTCTCTGTGAGGCACCGATAACAGTCTAGAGTGGATGCCGGAAATTTAAGACACAAAACACACAAGTATCAAAATTAAACTTGTTAGACAAGTTAGATAAAAATTTCATTCACAGTCTAAGGTTTCTCTCAAAGTAAAAGGAAGACAGCATTCTAAGTTTTCATGCACTTTAGAATGAATTCTTGATAGTTAGGACCATTTTTAAACAGGGTAAGAATAAACAAGGATTTTCCAGATTACAATATAGTTGAAATGAAATGGAGAGTATAAAAAGTTATTCTCTCTGTATCTCTGCACACACAGCAGCCTGAACAGGTTTTGAAGCAAGAGGGTGAAATGGAAATTAACTGTCATTTGCTCACTCACTCAGACGTAGGCAAGAGCAGTGCCTGTTAATTTGGTAAAGTAGGCATGAAAGGGAAATAGATATAAAGACACGTTGAGTAGGGGGTTAAAAAGTTAAGCCTTTAAAGCAGTTTAAAATAAAATAAAAGGAAGGAGACTAGTAATAACACAGCAAAGGCACAGTTTAAAGCAGTGGTACCCAACGTTTTTGGCTTATGGGCCACAGATATCATTTCTACAATCCTGAAGGGCCACCAGTCTCTGCCAGCAGGCCCCCCCCCCTCACCACAGCCAGACAGGAGTTCAGCAAGGAGGTTGCCTGCTCACTGATCTCCTGTCTCCCTGGCTGCAGCAGGGAAACCACACATGTCATGTAGCCCTGTGTGCTCCACCTCAGTCCCTAGGCAGTGGCTCCCTTCTGCAGCCAGGGAGGACAGAAAATCAGTGCTTTCCTCTGTCTGGCTCCAGCAGAAACCCCAGCACCTATGGACCTAGGCGGAGTGCTTTGCCGTGCTCCCTGCTACAGCCAAAGGTATGGGAGTGCTTATCTCCCATCCCCTTAGCTGAAGCAAGGTGCCCGGACCAGACTTTTAGCCCCACGGAAATGCACTCTGCCTGCGTCCTCAGGCAGTGGCTCCCTTCTACAGCCAGCAGAAGGAGGGTGGCGGGCCACTTTGAAAGCCCCCGTGGGCCACTTTTGGCCCCTGGACCACAGGTTGGGAACCACTGTTTTAAAGCATATGGCACATAAGGTGAAATGTTAAGCATTTGGTTAGCATCTTTAACGAGTAGCCAACTTATCTTTTAATCAGCTTGGACAATGATTCAATAAGCCTTAAAGCATAAGAATACATGATCATCTGTGCAGAAATATAGTACTAATTAGAACAATACTTTAGGTGCTATAGCAAAATTTACTTCTCTCAATTCTAGGAACCTAATTTCTGTTTATCATGGAAGGGTATTTAGGTTTCTATTATGCTGTCTGCAGTAAGCCTCTTGTTTTTTGGCCTCATTCACAATATGTCATTTATTTGGAACAGAATAGTTTGGCAATATTCTGATGGAAATTTTAAAGCCTGGAATTATGCAAGAAAGGAATTTGGTCCAATTGGATAATTATATGGGAACTTTTACTCTTCCTTCAGAGCCCAGAGTTTGCCTATGGGTTTGCAGAGGGGAAAATAGTGATTAACCCCAATCCTACTGAAGTAGGATTGTTTTACTCTCTCCAATCATTTTGGAGACAGATAGCTCTTGAGCAAGATGGATTTTAATGATGTCTCCATTTCTTTAGGAAGGCAACATGATTCCTAAGGAAGATTTCTGGTAGGAATTTGGGCCCGAGACTAAATATTCTCCCAAGAATGTTACCCAGGAAGGACTCGATTAAAAAATGTACCTCCCCCAGGACTTACGCTAAGATGACTCACTTCAGTTAAAAGGGACAACAACTCGTGATTGGTCTCTATATGGCTCCTTTATAGTAGGAGCATCCATCTTCGGTAGGAAGAAGGTACCCTTGCTTGTATAGTTACCGTTACCCTTTGGCATAGGTCCAATTACTTTATAGGTGTTTCCCATTGAAATATATAGATGGAGGTGGTTCCTAACCAAAAACCATGAGATTTGATCACTGTCACCTTCCCACTGAATAGTTGCAAATTCGGGGGGGAGCAGCCTACTGATTACATTGTTGAAAATCTTCCTGGCCTGTCTTTGAAAAGACAGAGCTACCCTATTTGTGTGTGCCCAGGAAAGGGTGTTGGGGTCTGGGAAAAGTCTATCTTTCAGTCCTTTCTTAAGTTACTGACTTGTCAACAGAATCAATGTAAACTCCTTTTAGTTATTTTGCTCATTTATTCTTCCGATAAAGTTCTACATTGCTACAATAGTTCTTTCACATTCTGTGGCATGTCGGTGCAGTTCTCAAGTTTTAATTTGGAGTTCAATATTCATTCTTCATCTTTTACTCAAAAATTTTCCAAAAGGAATTTATCCATTCCTGCTTTAAATACAGGAATGTTGTCACCCTAATTTTGATTATATATTTAAATCAATTTGCATAATTCATTAAGCTCAACTTTCTATTCCTAAAAATCAGAAATACTGCTTTACTACTTTATATTTTATTCTGGATAATTTTACATTTACTAGGTAATTACAAGCAAGTAAATAAAAACACAGCTTAAGAAAATGAACTAATAATAATCAAATATAAGCTAAATTAATCGTTAGTCACAATCTCATACTTCTAAAGTAGAAACACACAACTCCTAATACTAGTCATAATTTCCTAAGATACCAGAAATCTCAACTACAGATGTAGAGTATATATTTATTTTGACATAACTTCATACAGTCACAGAGTTCAAGCTTTAAAACAAGATTCTATAATACAGATATCAAGAGGAGGCTAATGAGAAAGATTGAGGTAAACAGTTTCACAGTAAAAAAAACAGTTGGTGGGGGACTTCTGATTCTGTATGATAAGACACATCAAACAAAAGAACTCCCTTTCACATTTTTTGGAGGAGCCTCTTATGTGGAAACTTCCTTATGCTATCTCTATTGGCAGATATTCCTGCTAGATTTCACATAGCAAGGCCTGCAATTCATATAGTTTTATTTAGAGGTAAAACCTGGCTTGCCTTAAGTAACAAATGTTGTCTGTCTCTTCTTAATCATTGGGCACTATGTATTTATAACTTCCTGGGGTGAAGGTGGGCATTGGATAAGGTCATCCAGTTTGCTGGAATGTCACAGCCCCCTTTTAACATGTATGGGATCTTATTTGGGAGATGCATGCAATGATTATTTTGCTTTGTAGCTTACACATATTCTAACTGTTATTTACCATTCTTGCTAAAAGGGACAATTCCTTTGAAACTTAAAATTCAAAATCTAAGTTGAGAGAAGGGAGAGGTTAGTGTGTGCGACTTCCTTTCTTTCCCCTTTTCTAAGGAGACAAGATGGTATAGTTCTCTTTTATAACACTACATAATATTTTCCAAAGGACCAGATAATAGATAAACAGAAGGTCCTATTGGTGAGAAACATGATTTTGTAGGGACAGGAGTCAGCTTTTCAGCTAGCCCAAAGTTCACTTAGAGGTTAGTTTGGTGTGTAGGAAAATAGTTTTGTTCAGCTTTACCATAAAGCTTCTAATTCAATATTTCACATTAACATCTTACTACAAATTGCGTATTCATGAGTTACTGACCGCAAAGTAGGGTAGAAATACTTTAACTAGCTTCTACACATAGGATACCAGAAACCAATCCCACTCATCCTCTCCTTCCCATCGTGTTTCCCTCCATCCCCATTTCCATCTGGTACTACCACCTTATGAATAACACAGCTCATTGCTGGGGGCTGGGTTTTGACAATGGAGCTAACTGAGTAACAGTGAATGAGGTGGTGACAGACAGATACGTTACTTCATTTTGCCATATGGTAACATAGGGTTACTGTTCAAATTTATTTTAAAAGCTCTGCACACTAGGCCTTACTGCACTTCTACACATTTGTTGCTAGCTTTCAGATGACACCATCCACATCACTATTAGAAGAAGAATGACAGCATGGATCAATTCAGAGAAACTGGGGAAAGGACTCAGAGTCAAAGTTACAATTTTTCTGTGGAGAGGCATCCCCGAGTTTCTACTGGAATAAATTAGTGTCATGGTATTGCAGTGCATTAACAGATCACTAGGTAGAAGCAGACTGCAACAGAACACGAGCTACAAGAATTAGCTGTGGCCTTTTCACGCCCCAAGATGATCCTGGAAAGAGTACGATGGCTATTACTTCTTCCTCACATTCAGTCATAATCCTCAGTTTCCAACATCAAAAGTTGTTGCTTTGGTGATTATTATGTCACAAAGGATAATGATTAATTGAAGAAAAAAAGCAGCAATAAAACAATTGCGAACAACCAGTTTATTGCTTACTCACGTGTACGTGTTTCTAATTCAATGCAAATAAAATAAGTTAATGCAATTTTCACTTTTGAGATATTAACAGTACAAACATTAAGGATTTCAGGATTATGGTATAGTTCCGACAGAAACCTTAGTGGTATTCATATCCCCTTATGCACTGCACATTACAACTCAGGTGCAGAAGTGTGTGAAACACATTTGGTTTGGCTCACATTTGAATGCTTACGTTCAAATGAAGACCAAAACTCAAAGTGGAGATCAGTCAAAAGCATGGTTTCTTCAGGTCTCCACCCAAATAGGCACTAAATTTGTGTGAAATTTGCAATGAACCTGGCTGAAATTTCCCACTTATACAATTCTGCATATACAATGCACAATTCAGCTTATTTATAGAGTGGCTTTCGAGGGGAATAGTATAAACAACATGTATTCTATTACAGAGGCTTGATTACAGCACTGATCCAACACTCATGGTTAAGGGGGCACTTTCAATCTAGTGACCTGATCCTAAAATACTAAATACTGCAAGATACTAAATGCTCTCAACTCCTATTCAGGTTCTTACACTACACCCATTGCCACAGTATCCAAATGCCTTGGTTTTAATGGGTCTTGAAAGCACTCAGCAGATCCTAAATACTTATTTTCATCTCCTTAGACTTAATTTTCTGGAAAAGTTACCCCTGTGCTGAAACTTCTTATGCTTGCTCTCAAACCAAACATGAATTATTCTGCAATGCTTAGTAAAATTCCATTTGGTTATCTGAGGTATCCAAGCATGAGTGAGGAAGCTGTAATAATTAAGAAATTATTTGGATGCATCATTTGCATGTGTCCACATTGCCATTCTATAGAACCCTATGAGACATTCAAAATGCTTTCTAAACAGGAATTAAACCTAGTAAGCCTAGTGTTCAGAAGGCAAATTCTACCTCTATTTTACAGATGACACAGCAAGGCAATGAGCACAGGAATAGCACCTGAACTCCCATCCTGTGCTAACCACTAGATGTTCCTTCTGCTCAAAAAACAATTTTAATTTAAAGTTAAAGTTTTGAGTGCTAAATGGTGCCAAATTATGTATGAATCTTTATAATAGTTGGACAAAAACTGGCTGAGAAATTAATAGAACAAATGAAAACAGTGTACTTACTCATTCAACATGTTCTATTCTTCTCCATCATCTGATGTAAAACAGCATAGCTTCACTGACTTGCACTAAAAGCAAAGCTGATTTACACAGCTGACGATCTCACCATCAATTGCAGTTAGTTACCTAGCACCTTGGCCTTACAGAGGATTGAACTGGATTATCTAGTGAAGCTTCTCTGTCTCTATTGTACTGTGATCCTTAATCAGCACAGTTGAGTAGATAAAAACTGTTTTCATTTCGTTGGATAATGCTAACTAAAAAAACAAAAAAGTTACACAGAAAACACTACATTAAGCTTTAAAAGCTCTTTGCTTAGGCAAGGTAGATATTTAAAAGTTTTGCTGGCTTAGTTATGCCTATTACAGGTGTGATTTTTTTCATGACATAGCTATGCTAGCAAAAGATCCAGTTAGATAAGCAAAAATGTGCTTTTGCCAGGATAGCTTATTCTTCTCATCAATACAGAGGTATTGGCAAGACTTTCATGCATAGCTTTAGACGGTAAGGTCTTCAGTTCACTGGCTGCCTTTGTTATACGTTTGCACAGAGCTTAGCCCCATAGTGAAATAAAGAAATAAAAATAAAATCATGGTAGGGACTTGACACGCATAAAAAGTAAGAAATTCAACATTTATAAAGCTGCAAAGTTCTAAGCACAAACTGAACTCTGTCACATTGCACACAGTACAGAAAACAAAAAAGTTATTGTCTTAACAAAAAAATATTATACATGAGCAAAGGAGTAGAGAGAGGGGAGAGTAATCATTACCATAATGTTGTATTAAAATTATTGTCTTTTGCATTCAGTTCATGAGACTAACTCTTTGGTAGACATTGCTAAGTTATTTGCCTCACTACAAAGCAGCCGTAAGGTCTGTAATGCTCTGGACAGCGTTAAGACCGTTTCCAGTCTCTCTCTCAAACATTTTGCCTGGCTCCTAGAAATAGAAATCACATCGGCTACACATAATCACGAGACACTTCTATGTTTAACACGTTCCTCCCCAGCGACTCCAACACGCTCATTACCAAATTGAGCCCAACTCTCATCATGTGAATTAGCCTCGTAACTCCATTTTACCTGTGGGGAAACTGAGGCACGGGGGGGGGAGCGACTTGCCCAGCCCCACGAGCTGTCAAACGCAAAGCCACAGAAGCCGGGCGCCCTGTGTCACACCCAGCAGCTGCCTCCAGCCGCGGGCTCGGCCCCCCAGGAGGCACCTCCCCCGCAACGAACCGCAGCGCCGCGAGGAGCCAGGCCCCGGCCCAGCCGCGCTCCGCGGAGGGCGCTAAGCCGCCTCTTGCCGCCTCGCGGGCGGCGGGTAAGCACCTTAGCGGCTGGCGCCAGGCCCGGCCCCAGGGCCGCGGGCGCGGCCTCGCCTCATCCCCGAGCGGTGACCGCGCGGCCGGGGCTGGGCGCAGCCGCTGTCAGGGGCCGGCGAGAGGAGACTCCCCGCTCTCACCTGCGGGCTCGGCCGGCTCCAGGCAGCGCGGGGGAGCCCGGCTCCGGCTGCCCAGGGCCCGCCCCATCACCGAGTCCCGGTGCCTCTGCCCAGGCAGCGCCCGCCCAGCTGCCCCCCGCCCCGCCCCCTGCCCCTTCTCTCGCCTGCGCACGGTGCCGGGAGCCCTCCGGGCTGGCGTTGCCACGGTAACAGCGACCCCCCCCAGCTCTCCTCGCTCACCTGCGGAGCCCAGCGCTGAAGACGGCGGCTCAAAAGGGCCAAACGTCGTGGCTACATCTCCGTCCCGTTGCCTAAGCAACAAGGGGGGGAGGGAGTGAAACCTCGTGAGACAACAGATGACGCCGAGAGTTCCGGCTTGTCCCGGTTTCCATGGAGACCTAGAGACGCACTCACCCGCCCGCAGGCTGGCGTGGTGCCAGCTGGGATGCTGGCCAAGGCCACCCCCAGCACCAGTGTCTTAGCCTGGCGCTAACAGGCTGTGATGCCCCTTCTGGCTAGCCTGCCCTGGGGTGCTGCGCCCCTGCCCCTGTTCCCCTGGCCACCCCCCCATCCAGCCAGCCCTACAGCCACAAGCTGACCTCTCACACCAGCTGCTAGGTGTGGGGCCTGGGGCCTTTCCAGCACCCCCAGCTGGCCCCATTGCTCATTCATAGATGGCGCCCCACATGGCCAACAGCACATGTTCACAAATCAAGAGTCGGCCTGCAAATCATGAGATTTAAAATATAATAAACCCTGGGATTTCTGAGCTGGGGGGAGAATCATGGTTTCAAACCTCCACAAATCCAGGGGCTAGAAAATGACTTTTTCAAAGAACAAAAAAAGAAAGCAAGCTGAGAGAGTCTCCTCCAGTTACATGACTGCATGAGCTGGTGCTTCAGGGACACCACACATGTCACAAGACAGGTGATAAAATCCTGCAAATTGGTAACTGGCCTACCAGCCTACCCTCCGCTTTTGCTAAACCCCAGAGCATACAGCAGTTTAATTGACTTGATCAAGAGCTCTGTGAGACTTGAAAGCTTGTGTGTCTGTCACCAACTGAAATTTGTTCAATAAAAAATATTGCTTCACCTGACTTGCCTCTCTCAGATCCTTGGAACCACATGGCAACAACATTGCAAACAGCAGTTTGATTTAACATACATACAAATAAACATGGGAGGGAACTTAAGGGAGAAGAACAATGCAGAAGTGCCATTAAATATTTCTACCACCTACAGTAGCAGCACTTCATTATTTCTAAGGCTTTGCCTACACTAGCACTTATGCAAGCTAAACTTCTGTCACACACAGGGTGTGAAAAAACACACCCCCTGAGCAACATAAGTTTTGCTGTCATAAGAGCTTGTGTGTACAGTGCTATGTTAGCAGCAGATCATCTCCCACCAATATAGCTACCCCCACTTGTTTAGATGGCTTTATTATGTTGGCAGGAGAGCTCTCTCCCATCACTATAATACAGCTACACAAGCCCTCTTACAGCTGCACAGCTGTATCCATACAGCTGTGCCACTGTAAAGTCTAAGTGTAGATTATCCCTAAATCAGATCCCTTCACATCTGTCCACATGAAGAATTAACTCCATAGGAAGTTTTTAAAAGGACACTTTTTGGTACCATGCTTCAATCAGTGGTTCCAAACATTGTGGTTCATGCAATTTGACCACTCAGATAATGGCCCAGTGAGCATCCCATGACTCAGATCCCACAATCTTCTGGGGGTTATATGAAAAAACAACTAGAAGTTTCTGGGTACTAGAGGTGACTAGGACTTCGAGTGGAAGTGTATCTCCTCCCCTTACCCTCACAGCTCTCAGCTCTGGATACAATCATTCCAAGAGGTGGTGAGGTTTTATCTGTAGCGCTGTCTGGATTATGGATAACCCTTTATATTATTAATACCAATGACAAAATTGCAATGATTCTTACAAGATATGCCATGTCAGGTACCATTGGAAAAGTTATAATTTGCTAAATATGATAATATTGTTTATGTGTATGTATCATCTTTGTACTCTAAGTTATGGATGTGTGATATATCTGTATTCAAAAACTTGTGCTGTGCTACTGTATTACACCCCGGGGTAGATTAGTGTCAGCATTGATAAGGCACTAAGGGTCAACACCTATACAATGAACCCAGGGAGAGAAGCCAGGGCTAGACCTCAAAAGTCACCAGGACATGTAAGAACATGCCTATGGGCAGGTGAGGCTGAGGCTTGTCATGTGCTGTGTGACTGTGTTTGGGACAAGGAAAGTACAAGCCTCATAGCAGAAACTATAAAATGCAGCTGCACCATCTCCTGTCTTTATGCCTGCTTCTTACCTAGCTTCAGCTCAAATGCTCTTTATCTGAAACTATGAAACAAAGGACTGAGACCCATCTAGATACTGGATAGATACATGCCAGGGAATTGTACAAGCCTGCAAGCTCCACAATGCTGTTAAGAATCTGATATATATGGACTTTGAAGTCATTTGTATGTAGCTGATTGCTTTAACCATTTAACAGATCTCATCTTGTTTGTTTCTTTCCTTTTATAATAAGCCTTTAGTATTAGTTACTAAAGGGTTGACTGGCATAGTAGGGGTATTGTGGGTAAGATCTAAATGAATATTGATCTGATAACGTGGTTAACACTTTACAGATCAGGAGACTATTTTGGTAAGTTTTAAATAACTTTTCTCTTTAGTGGAGCTAGTTGCTAATTGGGAGCCAGAGATGAAATGTAGTAAAAGGGACTGTATCTTTCTTTTTTAGTTACTTGATAACCCATGAGAGAAATCAGCAGCTCTGTTTATGACTGGCCAGGGAATCTAATTTCAGTGTTACCCAGTGCTTGTAGGAGTATCTGCTCTCCTGGTTACAGCCTGCCCTGACCATAGCATTTTCAAATGGGCTACCCTAAAGATGGGTGGATCATTATCTCCAGAGGCCCCGAATGTGCCACGGCCCTTGCCCTGGATCAGATACTTGACAGGTAGGAAAAAGGTGGTGCTGAAGATGTGCACTAGCATTGAGAGGAGGACAGCAGAGACTGCAGGAACAGCAAGAGAGGGAGTTATTCCTTCCCTCCCTTGCAAAGTTCTTTCTGTGCCCTAGCAGCTTGCAGTTTTCCTAGGATGCATTACACTAGAACCCTTTTCCAATCTTCTTCTAGATTACCGGTACATTCCACCCCTTAAGAAGTACGTTGCTTGGAGTCTGGAGTTCTTGAGTTCTAACCCTGGCACGGAGCTCATGTTACTGGGGACAAATCCCTTCTCTTCTCTCTATCTCAGTATGACCAGCTGTAAAATAGGGGATCTTTGCAGTTTAGCTACTTCTGAAGGTGGGTGTAGGGCATCTCATTAATAGTTGCAGAGGCTGTTGAGATTATCAGATAGAAGGTGCTTAAGCAGTGCACCAAAAAAAACAAACAAAACAAAACAAAAACCACTAAAGATGCTTAAATGGAGGAAAAGAACTCTCTCCCATTTACACCTCCAAACAAATTACCAAAATATTTATTTTATAACCACTCCAAGAATTGACCTCTCAGCCACTAAGCTAAAGCACAATAAACTTCAGCCCCTAAGACATTTTATTCAAAAGTTTGAAAAATAGCAATGTGAAGTAGGGATGTAACAGGTTAACTGTTTAAGTGGTAATCAGCGGTTTAAACGTTTTAAAAAGCTTGTTACCATTTAAACTGGGGGCACAGGGGAGCAGCAGCCGGGCTGGCTCCCCACCAGCCAGAGCCGCTGGACAGCTGTCGCTAGCAAGGAAGCGCAGAGCCCAGTAAGGGATGGGGGGGGAGCTGCAGCTGGGCTTGGCTCCCTGCTAGCAGCGGGGAGGCACAGAGGCCGGGGGGAGGGGGGGAAGAAGCGAGCTGCAACTGGGCTCAGTGAGCAGCGGAGGTAGAGGGGGGGAAAGCTGCCTCGCACACGTCTCCCTGCCCCCCCCCGTGTTTAAACAGATTTTAAATTAAACTAATTTTTACATCTCTACTGTGAAGTGAGTGCCTCTCTACGATTGGCAATCCTATAATTATGTTTAAAACACCAAAGCAATTTAATAATTCTCACCTGAACTATGAATAATTATCCAAGGGGTGGGGCACTGGTTTGGAAGTTAGGAAACAAGGATACTATTCATATCTCTGTCACTGTCTTTCTGTGTGACTGGGCATATCATGTAGCCATTCTGTGCCTGTTTTCCCTTTGGAAAAACACTAAGTGCTAAGTATGATTAAAAGGGCAGTACTTACTTACCCACCTTTTAAACACTTTGATATCTAGGATCTTATCTTCAACTGCTTTATCATTTTACAACATTGCACCTGTGCAAATCCACATTGCAAACTGCTACAAGAAATACAGGGGACTGGAAAATCCGGTAGAGATGAAAATTGCTATGAGTGCTAAGTATAAGTATTCCAGCACACCAAACTGGGTTAACATGAAATGACCCTTTTTGACAGCCATTTCTAAATTGCACAAACATAAAAAAATCCTGAGTTAAGATTCTTAGGAACTTTAGAAATCACTTCCTCTTTGATACCTAATATTTGAATAAATAAGTTCATAAGTACAAATAAGCCAACTGAAATATGTTGTTGGTTATATAGTTTTTAATATGCGTTTTTTAAAGAGATGTTAATAGAGCTCTGACAGGCCATAGAATTTCAGTGTAATAAACTGTATTTAACTGTATGACTTATTGTGGAAGTGTCATAAGAGGAGACCATTAGTATATACATTTAAATAGTTTTTTAAAATGGTATTAAATGATTTATGGTTGTATGGCAGCATCAGTGTTTTTGAAGTTATGTAGGTTAAATTTGTCAGAATGTGTATTAAATATGTTTTTGTTTTGTAATGAACACTGATCAAATTCAAATGAAGTTGGGGTAGGACATTGAAATTTGTGCTTGTAACAAGAAGCTGGTTCTATATTTAACTGGAGGGGGATTAATTGCATATCACTTTTTCAGCCTTTTGAAGTTAAATTAATAAATTTCAAAATTTTCAAGGAGCTCCATGATTCATTTATGACTGGAGGTAGAATGAAAAGGATTAAAAGATATCTTTAAGTATAAAACATTTTTACAGTAAAAAACTGGGTCATCTGATGTTTGTATAGGGCAAACAAAGTAATCTCTGTAGACCAGCATATCTTTGTGATTAGCAGGCTCTGGTAGCAGTTACATGGCAATAAACCCAGCCATAAAATATATAAATGGAAACAAGTCATTATGAACTAGAAACCCTCTTGTTTGAAATGGTAGCTATCAGCAGCATTCTTAGGTGGCTAGGAGCAAGCATCATTGTTGCTAAGCACCTGTCAACAGCTTGCAAATAATATTAGGGCTCCACTACTAATTTTGACAAATGTTATAGTAACATTATTTAAATAGATTTAATTTGCTGCATCACTTCTTTTCTGAAAGTCTCCTTACACTTATAGTAAACATGCCATGGGTTTTCAAAAAACAGTTTTAATGGGCAAAGAGATGACAGCACAGAGAACCATTAGCTAGATGTGTCACCTTTAGCTAGACTGAAATGGATGCTTATTGACCAGAACACTTAAGACAGATTCAGGTTTCAAATGCCAACTCACATTACAGAGTTTGCATCAAGGCTGCCCTAATTTCCACAGGCAATACCAGATCTACCAAAAAAGGAAGGAGATGTATGTGACTATAAAGCTTTAGCAAAGAATCCATAGCAAATAATAGGTGGCATGGCTGGTGCAGGGAAGTTGATGTTGTACCTCCAGGTTTACTTCAAGGGAGGTATTTCCACTCCACCCTCCTGCCCATGGGGGTTGTTCCAATAGGAAAAGACAGCTTTAAGTTCTGTTGGGGGCTTCTAGGAATGCCCTGACTGGCTGCTGGCTCATTGCAATCCTAGCCACACCCCTACCCCAGCCATAACCATACACTTTTGGAGCTTCACTATCTCTGGGGCGCTCTACAAAAGGATAGTTATGCCTCCCACTGGGAGTCTTGTGCCAAGCTGAGATACATTACTGAGTGAACCTCACCCATTGCTTTATAATTCACTAACCGGATAGGTCAATGGAGTAGAGCCAGAGCCATGATTTAGAATGTTAATACTGTATGACCGTTTCTGCAGATTCAGATTTCCAGCCCCTATTCTCTGGGCTTGTTCTTTGTAAGGAGAACAGAGGAGAACCAAAGCTAGGGTTAATTTACCCATTATCATCCAGCAAAGGATGTAGTAAGAAAAGGAACACAGCCTTTGTACATGAAATATGTTTTCTCTATGTAAATTGGAGCTCCTTAAACAAAGTTATTCAATCTGAATATAATGGAACTAACATGTTCTGACATGTTCCTGGACTTCTAGCAGATACTGAATGACTTACCTATTTGGTCTTTTTACTGTTTACGATTAATAAAGGATGTATCCCTACAAACATTCAAGTACTTGAATATTAACATTTTACTGACACATTTAAGTGTTAAAAAGATATGTGCATTTAAACTATTTTTAAAATATCCTTAGAAGTGGAGCCATTGCCAACAGCTACACTGGAATCTTATTTTGATGATTTTCAGAGACACATTCAAATTATACATCTTAAAACTTATTGCTGAAAAGTTTTAGCATACAAAAGTCTCGAGTAACACACATTAGTTGAGAAGTACCTACCTTTGAAGAGCAACTGGCATTAAATGAAATTTGGAAACAAACCACAAAAATCTATCACTAGGTGACATCCTGATTTTGCATTGAGAGATTTATCTTGTGATTGTAACAACGATGTATCATTACTTACTGTATTGCCTGACAACACAGCATTAGGAGGTGAAGCTGTTAAGGCAATCAAGCTCTTTTCTGCCCTTGGGTTGGCTCCCGGCAGTCAATGTTAGAAGCATGTGCAGGGAAGAGCAGGGAAATGTTGAAAAACATGGTTACTTACCAGTAACTGTTGTTCTTAGAGATGTGTTGCTCATATCCATTTCAGTTGGTGAGTGCACACCCTCGTGCATGGTTCCCGGACTTTTTTCCCTTAGCTCCAGCGCCCCATGGAGTGCTGTGCTCATGCCACGGTACATAGGGCGCTGCCGGCCCCACAGACCCTCAGTCCCTTCTTTCTGCCGACTCCGACAGCGGGGATGGAGGGTGGGTGTGGAATGGATATGAGCAACACATCTCGAAGAACAACAGTTACTGGTAAGTAACCATGTTTTCTATCTTTCAGTGATTGCTCATATCCATTCGAGTTAGGTGATTACAAAGCCATAACTTGGAGGTGGGTAGGAGTCACCGGTGAGCTGCCCTCAGCATTGCCCTGGCAAATCGTGCATCCTCACTCGTCTGCTGGACAATGGCGTAGTGTGATGCAAAGGTATTTATCGAAAACCAGATGGCAGCTCTTCAGATGTCGTGGAGGGGGACCCTTTCCAGGAAGGCCGCCGCTGAGGCCTGGGCTCTGGTTGAGTGCGCCGTCCTGATCCGGGGGAGCTGGATGCCAGCCAGCTCGTAGCAGTGCTTTATGCATGTGGTAATCCATCTGGAGATGCACTACGTGAAGACTGGGGATCCCTTCACCCTGTCCGCAACGAAGAGCTGCGTCGTCCTCCGGAAGGGCTTTGTCCTCTTGATGTAGGCGGCCAGGGCTCCTCTCACATCCAGGGAGTGTAATCTCCTCTCTTCCTCCGACTCGTGCGGTTTAGGAAAAAACATGGGGAGGAAGATGTCTTGGTTATAATGAAATTGTGAGACCATCTTAGGCAGGAAAGCTGGGTGGTCCCAGCTGCACCTTATCCTGGAAGATCACGGTATAGGGGGGCTCCGAGGTCAATGCTCTTAGCTCAGAGACCCTCCTAGCCAAAGTAATGACACCAGGAAGGCCACCTTCCAGGACAGGATCAGCAGGGGGCAAGTGGCCAAGGGCTCGAAGTGGGGGGCCCGAGAGTGTAGAGAGAACCAGATTGAGATCCCAAGGAGGCACCGGGTCATGGACCTGTACGTACAGCCTCTCAACCCCCTTGAGGAACCTCATCGACATTGGGTGGGAAAACAGGGACCACCCCCCCACAGCTGATGGAAAGCCGAGATGGCGGCCAGGTGCACCCTAAGGGAGGCTAGCGCCAAACCCTGTAGCCTAAGCTGTACAGGATAGCCTGTATAGGGGACATGCCCCAGGGGGATGCCTCGTGACTCTGCCCAGCAGGTAAACCTCTTCCACTTGGCCCTATATACGACCTGTGTGGAAGGCTTTCTGCTGCCCAGCAGCATGTACTGGACCTGCACCAGGCAGGCTCTCTCCTCCTCCATCAGCCAGAGAGTCTCCAGACCATCAGGTGCAGGGAGTCCAGGCTCAGGTGCAATAAGCGACCGTGGTCCTGGGAGAGCTGGTCTGGCCTCCTTGGGAGCTCTATTGGCGTGGCAATGGAGAGGTCCTGCAGCATACTGAACCAGTGGTGTCTCGGCCACACTGGGGTGATCAGGATCACGTCCGCTCTGTCCCTCTTGATTTTCAAGAGGACCTTGGGTAAGAGCGGGATGGGGGGAAAACACGTACATGAGGGTCCCCGTCCATTTGATGAGGAACGCATTGGAGATGGAGCCCGGCTCACGACCCTGGAGCGAACAGAACTTCGGGTACTTCCTGTTTCAGGACAACGCGAACAGGTCCAGTCAGGGAACACCCCACTCGCGGAAAATCCTGGCTGCTACCTCCGGATGCAACGATCAGTCATGTCAGGGTAGAAACGACCTGCTGAGGTGGTCCACCTCGTCATTCCTGACCCCCGGGAGGTAAGAAGTGGTTAAACAAAAGTCGTGTCTCACCGCGAAGTCCCAAAGTCGAACTGCTTCCTGGCAAAGAGCCATGGAGCATGCCCCCGCCATGCTTGTTGATATAAAACATTGCTGCGGTATTGTCTGTCAACACCTGTGCCGTTTTGCCCAATAAAAACTTGAGAAACACTTTGCATGCCAGTCTGACTGCCCTGAGTTCTTTCACATTGATGTGGAGGCTCCTCTCCTGCGACCAGTGCCCTTGCGTGCTCAGGTTGCCGCTGATGTGGGCCCCTCCACCCCAGGTCCGACGCATCGGAGATGAGCATGACCGAGGGGGTCAAGTCCCTGGACGGAACTCCTTCCAACTCTGTCCCGGGGTTCTTCCACACTGTAGTGACACCAGAACCGTGGGGGGAACTGTCACCACTCTGTCCAGCCGGTGCCTGCTGGGCACGTATACTGAGGCCAACCAACCTTGGAGGGGCCTGAGCCTGAGGCGGGCCAACCTCACTACATATGTACATGCGGCCATGTGACTCAACAGCTGAAGGCACTGCCTGGCTGTCATCGTGGGGCACCGCTGTAGTTGCGAGATTATCACTGAAATGGCCTCTAACCTCGAGCGTGGGAGGGAGGCTTTGGCCCGCACCGAGTCTAGGGAGGCCCCTATAAACTCTATGTGTTGCACTGGGGGCAAAGTCGATATCTGCTCATTGATGAGCAACCCCAGATTGCTGCAGGTGGCATAAACAAGGGAAACCTCGTGCACCTGAGACCTGGACTTGCCCCTTATCAACCAGTCATCCAGGTAGGGGAAGATGTGAACCCCTCTGTGCCTCAGGTAGGCCACCACCACTACTATACACTCCGTAAAGACCCTGGGGGAAGACGACAGGCCAAAGGGCAGGGCCGTAAACTGGTAATAGCCACCAGCTACCATGAACCTGAGGAAGCGCCTGTGGCTGGGAAGGATGGAGATATGAAAATACGCATCTTTCAAGTCGAGGGCGGCAAACCAATCCCCTGGATTCAGAACTGGGATAATGGCCACTAAGGACACAATGCGAAACTTGAGTTTCTTTATGAACCTGTTCAACCTGCACAGGTCCAGAATAGGCCTGAGGCCGCCCTTGGCTTTCCAGACGAGAAGTACCTCGAGTAGAACCCCCTCCGCACTTTGAGTGGCGAAACCGCTTCTATTGCTCCCTTGTGCAGGAGGGAGTGGACCTCCTGGAGAAGGAGTTGCTCATGAGATGGGTCCCTGAAGAGGGACGGGGAAGGGGGGGGGGGAATTGGGGGGGAAAGCCATGAACTGAAGAGCTTAACCCCGGCGCAGTGTCTAGGACCCAACGGTCTGACATGATGTCCCGCCACTGTTCGTAAAAGGGCCTCAACCTGTCTCTGAAGGTCAGGAGTGAATCCAGGAGGGGGATGATGCCACCCTTGGGCGCACCATCAAAATTGCCACTTCCCTTTAGGATCCTTGGGGGGCCCCTGCTGGGACATGGAGGACAACCCGGAGCAGTTGTGCCGTCCAACACCCCTGCCCCTAGTGGGTGGGAGGGGCCTAGGCGGTGACTTAAGTTCTTGCTGCTGCTGTGGGTGTTGCTGCTGCTGCTGCTGGCGGGACTGCTGCCTTGCTGCCTGGGGGGTGTACAGGCCCAAGGAGCGTAGTAGGGTGGTCCTAGAGTCCTTCAGGGCGTGCAGCTTCTCATCCGTTTTATTGGGAAACAGGCCAGCCCCATCAAAGGGCAGGTCCTAGATAGAGTGCTGCACTTCTTGGGACAGCCCTGAGGATTGGAGCCACGCTGAGCATCGCATGGCAATAGCAGAGGCCATAGCCCTGCTCACCGTGTCCTCTGCATCCGACCCAGTCTGGAGAGGTGCACTGGCAACAGTCATCCCCTCTTCCGGGACTGTGGCAAAGTCCGTCATTTGGTCCTGGGGTAAGACCTCTGCGAACCTTCGCATCGAGTCCCACAGGTTGAGGTTATACCTCCCCAAGAGGGCTTGGTGGTTCGCAAATCCTAAACTGTAGCACCCCCGTGGAATTGACCTTTCTTCTGAAGAGGTCAAACTTCCTGCCCTCCTTATTCTTGGGGGTAGAGCCCTGGGCCTCCTGCCCGTCCTTTTGATTGGTGGCATTGACCACCAAAATCCCCGGGGCTGGGTGCATAAAGAAGTACTCACACCCCTCAGTAGGCACATAGTACTTTTTCTCGGCACCCTTGGAGGTTAGAGCGACCGAGGAGGGGGTTTGCCAAACCGCCCTGGTGAGCCGGAGTACCCTATCATGCACAGGTAGGGCCACTCTCGATGGACCCTGGGCCCCCACACACTCAAAGAGGGGGTCTTCCTCCTCCACAAGTTCCCTGACCTCAAGGTCAAGGTTGGAGACCACCCTCTTCAGGAGTTCTTGGTGCGCCCTGAAGTCAATCAGGGGTGCCCTTTAGTCCCTATATGCCACTTCATCTGGCGACGAGGACAAGGACAGGTGACGCAGCCCTGTAGAGGGTCCTTCACCAGGATCTGACTCCTTTCTGAGGAATCCTTTCCTTGCACGGGCAGGACCTGAGGGTGCACCTGCTGAACCACAGAGTCAGGGGCCGACAAAGATCCCTGCCCTATTTGTGCTCCCCATGGTCCCCAATATGGCCACTGCCAAGGGACTTGAGGCCAACCTGGTGCCGGCGTCAGTGCTGGTGGTTGCACCTCCTCTTGGCGTTGGGGGCTCTTACTCTTCCAGGAACCCAAGCCGGCAGAACGGTGCCGACAGTGCCATCTAGAAGAGCCGCTTCGGGAACCACTGCTGGACGAGCCCAAAGAGCAGCGGTGCTGTCTGGATCAGTGCCGGCACCTAAGCAAAGCCGATGACAACCAGTGCCACGGCACCGAGGACTTGTGACATCTCTTCCCCAGTGCTGGCGAGCAGTGCCGGGACCTATGCTTCGGTGCCATATCTGAGTCCAAAGCTCAAGAACGACTGGCTGGTGATTGAGATCTTGACCGGTGCTGCCTCGGGGACTGACTCCAGTGCTGAGATGACTCATCAGTGTCTCAAGAGGGAGAGGAGCTGTCCAGCTCGACTCTCCGGCGATGAGTGGTGGGCAGCCGTTGCTCTGGTGCCGAGCGCGCCCACCTTTCGGGGACACCCATTGCGGGTTTGCCCCAGGACACAGGCCCTGACTCCCTCGGCCGAGGAAAGGCTGGAGGCGTGGGCAAGGCCAACAAGGCTTGAGCCTCCTGAAACACCTCCGGCCTCCAAGGGTCCTGTAGAGAGGCTCCCAGGAGTCAGGGGAGGTTCCGAGTCCAGTGCCAGTGCTGGAGGCTACTCATGCAGTTCCAGCATCTCTGGGCTTGACCCCGGCCCCTCCTGCAGTGCTGGGGAGGGGGAGCGCTCCATGCACTGCCAACACTTCTTCTTTTGGCACAGGGAAGGCCCTGTGCCAAGGCACCTCTGGCACCGGCGGGGCGCTCCGCACCAGCAACACGCTCGGTGCCAAGGAGATGCAAGGCGGTTCCAACGCCCGACGAAGCGCTGCCTCTATGAGGATCGCCTTCAACCGAATATCCCTCTCCTTCTGGGTCCTCGGCTTGAAGGCTTTGCAGATGCGGCACCAATTCTTACTATACTGCTCACCCAAGCATTTGAGGCAGCAGTCGTGAGGATCACTGACTGGGAAAGTCTTCCCACAGCCAATGCAGGGTCTAAACCCCGGCAAGCCTGGCATAGCCAGGTCGCTTGAGCCCTAAGGTTCTCTAACTCTCCTCAACTAAACTATTCCAACCTAACTTTAAACTAACTAAGTTCAACAAGAACTGCTGTGCTAACTATACCAAGGGAAAAATACTTGCGGGAGCAAGCTGTTGTTCCAATCACCGTCATAGGCGGAAAGAAGGAACTGAGGGTCTGTGGGGCCAGCAGCGCCCTATGTACCATGGCATGAGCGTGGCACTCCAGGGTGCGCCGGAGCCTGCCCTACAGAGTCTGCTAAGGGAAAGACATCCGGGAACCATGCACGAGGGCACGCACTCACCTAACTGGAATGGATATGAGCAATCACTCGAAGATAGAACTACCTGTGCTGGGATAGATCATCTCAAGCCCCAGGGTTCTTTATACAGCACCTTTCAACAAGACAGAAGAGATCAAATGCTTCTTTTACGGATAGTAATGCTACATTTGAGATAATATACAGTTACCATCTTGCCTTAAGCATCAGATTTTAATGTCCTGGATTGCCTGAAAATGCATCAGAGTAAACTCTTCTAGTCATCCAGGTAGGGCAGAAAGATGAACTACTGTAATTTTCAGATTAAAGATAAGTAATTACGTTCTGCCATTGGCCTGCGGGGTGATCTTGGGCAAGTCACGTCATCTCTATGCCTCAGTTTCCCCCTCTGTAAAATGGAGGTAAAGATACTGATTTCTGTTGCAAAGTACTTCAAGATCTAGTGATGAGAAGTGCTTTGTAAGAGCAAAGTACTAGAAAATAGGTTTCTACCTTTCCCTTATTGCAAATTGGCCCAATCCTGTATATATTTGCTACCAAGCACAGCGCTCACTACCATGGGTATTCCTATAGTAATAAGTGATACAGGATCGCTTTTTTGTACTTTGTGAAGTTTCCAAATATTCCATTTGGAATCTCAGTACTTTGGTGATCCCATAGGTGGCACCTGGTTACAACAAATCAATGCATCCCAGACCAAAGCTACCCTTTTTCAAATTAAAGTGATGCACCAATTTGGGACAAAACATCCACACACTATTAAAAAAATCATACTACTCTACAGTAAGCTAAATAATTTAGAGTTCTTGCTTTTAAGTGGTTTTTTGTGTGCGCTCAGTTTCACCATTTCTCTTGTATAGTGAACATATCCCTTGTTTGTGCAATTCTTCTATACATTAAATATGAGACTGGAGACTTTGAAATAAGATAGCATCTGTAAAGCCAGATGACTTAGCAGGCGGTGGTGTAGTACATGAAGCTAATTAAAAAATGGTTTAGATTCCAAGGCAATTATCTTTACAAGTAGGTTATAGAGATGACACACTGTGGTAGTATTACTCTTATTTGTGGATTTAGTGGTGGTGACAGCAGCAACACCTTCTCTTGTCACCCCCACCCCTCTAACTGAGGGACCTAACAAACCCATGTTAAGTATTTTCCCTTCCCTCTGCGTCTTACCTGGGATATTTGCTACTTGATGCTCAGAAGGCCTGTGTCTCATGTCTTCAGTATTTGCTGTAACATCTATGCAAGAGTCCTTCATGTGGTCATGATACAGCAACAGTCAGACACAGCAACAGCTAATCCTCTTCCTTCAACCTGCCCTTCTGGAACCTACTTCCCAGTGGTCCCTCCCCTTCCATGAAGCTGATGGGTTTGTGGCTATTTGACCAGTGTTCCCTCCCTCAGTGCCCTCTTTGAGGGCCCTCCACCTACAAACAAATTTTCACCCTTGCTGAATAAGTGTGTACTAAAACTTGATTACTAAACAGTCCAAAGAGGTCAGAGTAGAGGCCTCTTCTCACAAGATTTTTCTTGTACTGACATCTACAAAGCTACCAAGAACCATCCACCAAAATTTGTTTTCACTGTGGTTCCTTTTTAATTATCCCTCTCATTTCTTGTTAACATGCAGTAGCAATACTCAAGATAAGCAAGGTGTTGAAATACAGACAATTAACATTTTAGGAAATATGTTGTAAAATACTTTATTGGATAAAAATCACTATACAATCTGAACGAAACGGAATAAAATGTACTATGCATGATTATGTCTTGTTTTCAGTATTTCATATGTACATTTCTACAAACAAACAAAATATTCTACACTCTGCCCATCACTGCAGCATTCAGATACCACAATGATAACATAGCCTAAGAACTTGAACAGGATTTCCAGGCTCAAGATACCTACAGTCATTGGCTTAAATAAATATAGTGTAAAATGACTGTCTCTTTAAAACAGCCACAAGGTGATAAAAATAACTGTAGTACCAAAGTTACCTTGCCACAATCCTAATAACATCACTCTAGAAGCCTACAATGACATTTTAAATTGGCTTTTAAGTGAATCGTTTCCCAACTGAATTTTTTTTCTTCTTATATCGTTAATTACAAATCAAGCTTCCTCTTTTAGCTAGTCATTCCCATGTTTCTGTATAATCTCAGCCTGGTTGCAGATACCACAGAGCAACATGTGAAAGGGCCATCCATTTTCCAACAACAGTTATCAAATTATGTTTAATCACTATTTTGCCTTACCTAAAACCTACCCTCTAATGCTGCTTGAGATGTTTCCTTTAAAAAAAAAAAAAAAAAAAGTGTAACACTGGCAAAGGTTCAAGTTTCTTTTTCAGGATAAGGCAGCTAAGTTACATACACAAGGATACCAACAAAAATGGCCCCAGGAAACATTAGAAATCAGATTTCAAACATCCTGAAGTTTGGGGAACTCCAGATCCTGGGATTTGGCTCAGGTCCAGCTACACTTGTAAGGCTCTTTAAAGTAACTCAAGTCTGAGACGGATTAGGTCATGGACAGCAGGACAGTAATTAGCTTACACACTCATTCTGTGGATCACTGTTAGAAAAGGATTCTCTCATGGATCCATCTCCCTTCCCAACATTCCCCATGTACCGATTCTCAGTTGTTGGCAGAAAAACCCTTCCCCCTCAAGATGCCTATGAAACCTCAGTTGCATTTTTTCTTTAAAAAGGCAGAAGTAAATAAAAATGGTATAATCAACTGGATAAGAAGACGACAGCATAGCAACTTCCCCTCCCCATATCATGATTTCCAAGGCCTTTCAGTCGGTTTCTCCTGTTCTTTAATGTCCCTCTGCACTACGCAGAGGGGACAAATCAGCCCCATTGCAGCTGTGCGTTACAAATTCATTTACTCTACCCAAAGAGCCAATTTCAGACACAAAAAATTGTACTGTTGTGTGCGTTTGTTTCCTTTTCCAAATTACTCAGGCAAATTCCAAATTGTTCAGACTGCAAAACAATGGCAGGCTGTAGGATGCATCCATTTTTTTCTGTTCAGTAAGAAATGGGAAAGGGTTTATGACTGGACAGATTTGATCAAAATAGGAGGTAACAGTAAGGAGGTAATGAGCATTTAGATAAAAACTACAGTAACTGCAGTCAGTCCATTTCATTTCAGTACTAGTGTAGCCTACTACAGCAACCTCAGTTGGAGCATTTAGAGTCAGTGACCTTTGCATCACAGGAGTCAAGAGTCCTAAAGGCCATTCATGATCCCATAGACCAGTATTCTGTACAGTTAGATCGCATCTTTGGTTCTCTCCAGCATTATAGTACTTTTGAAGCAAGCTGCAGCATGACTTTCCCAATACAAGACGTATTTGCTAACAGCCAACTCACTGGTGTCAGAAAGCTAATCCAGAGCACATTTAAAGCTTTTGGGGAGAGAACCAAGAAAACTATGTTTGATACTCCGATAGACAGGACGGCAGACCAGGTAGAAACTGTACAAGCGACATGAAGACATGTTCAGACATATATGCTTTAAATTTGAAGTGTATTCAGCACTCCGAAGCGTTTATCTAACGGCACTGCTAAGACAATAATCAGCTACAAGACAAAGCTCCACCAATGCACCTCAGTTCTGACCTACAGCACCCCCTGCTATTCCAGCCCTGGACTTCCCCCTCTCAGCTCTGCCAATGCACCTCACAACTGACCTGCAGCAGCTTCAGGCTTTTTGGGCTCAATGGCAGATGGATGATGATGGGTGCATTTATATGCATAGAGCCTTATTTGCACTGATGATCTTGAGAGTTGCAGCTTTTGCTAGCCTTTCACTTCTTGAGTACTGCAGTGCACCTCCCCTCATATGCAACTGAACAATAAAAAAAAAAGCATTTGAGAAGGAAGATCTATTCTTACTAAAGAAAGAGCTAATTAAATAAATTTGCCCTCTGATGTGAGCTACTAATATAGTATAAATTACAATTCAGATGACTGCCTTGGAAAACAAGTGGCAAAGACACTAAAATACTTGATCTTCATACATCACAGCTGAATGTCCTCATTTCACTGCACTAAGAAGGGTTTGCAGTAGATCTGCTTGACATCTCTTCCCGTCTTCTGAAATTCTTCATAAAACTGTATGTGCCACTGACCAGAAACACCAGTGATATGGCTGCAAAGTAACTGGCGTAGATCATGAACTGCAGAGGGGGAGAGAAAGCTGGTAAGTTAAAGGTTAGCAAATCTACTCTTTTCACCACCCCTTATATGAAAGGGAAAATATTCAGGTTTGTTTTTTTAATAGGACTGATGGATGAAGTCCTATTATCTGGTCCATTATCTGGATTAATCCCTATTTTAATTAGAACTGGTGAAAGACTGCAGACAAATGGAGTTTAGTTTCCATGGCTGCTCACCTAAGAGGGACCAATGCCACAGTGTGCACAAAGGGAAACCTCCCCCCCCCAAAGTAAACAGGAATGTCACCTGCACAGGGGACAGGATCATGTCCAAGATGAAGGGTGGCAGACCAACCCTCCCATACACTTGTGCCACAAACCCTGTCCTGATAGGGCGAGATGGGAGCTCAGCCTCCTTCCTTAACTTCTTAGAGAAAATTAACAAGGCAGCCAACTGGTGCTAAGTGTGGCTGTGGTTTTGTAACATGGACACAACAGTCTGTTAGCAACAGGGCTGGAACGTTTTCTTCTTCTTCCCCCTCCACACACAAGTTCACAGAGTAAGCCCCCGAACACCCTCCAAACAGGAGCCTGAACCAAAATCACAATCACATAGATGACAGAGGCTCCACATCCTGATTTACATCTCTTCCTTCTCCTCCAGTGAATCAAGATAAAGCAGTGATCTTACCTGTGTGAATATGTTTAGCCCGAGACCACTGGAGTCAACAACAATCAAAGTGAGCGAAGTCTGCAGAGCCAAAGCAATAAAAGTATTGACACCAAACACCAAGGCGTACCGTTCCATGCTTAGATTTGTAGCAATCTGGAACCTGAGCAGAAAAACAGCGGGAGAAATGAGAATACAAGAGGAAGAGGGGAGAAGGAACCTTTCAGGGTAAAACAATGTTTAGATAAGCAAGCTATGTAGGTTGAAGAGTTAATTCATAAACATAAACCCATTTCCACACCCATACCCCTCTCCCCTGAGGCTGTGATCTTAACACATCTCACAAGCTAAGCAGAGTCACAGCTAGTTAGCACTGCAGAAAATGTCACAGGGAAACACAAAGTGCTGCAGAAAACAGGTCCAGAAGTTCAGTAAGTTGCACTCTTATCTGAGTCAATACTGAAATACTCTCTTCTGGTAGCTGCATGGCACTGTGCTGTTGAAAGGGGCCATCTCTCAGAAGAGATACAAAAGATCTACTGTCCTGGGGTGTATGTACTCCACACTCACCCAACAACCAAAGGGTTAATACAGGCACTGCTATCCACTGCTGACTGGCAACCTCACAGTAGCCAGGAGGATAAAAGCACTGGGAAGCAGAGGACTGGGCAGCTACCAGAGGAGAAAGCAGGCTGGAGAAAGGAGCTCCTTTAAGCAAAGTGCTAAAAAGCTGCCAAGGGACACCACCTCAGTGCTTCAGAAAGGGATGAAGGGCCCAGCCCCCTCAGGGACCCGAGAATAAAGAGGGCTTTCAGATTCCTGGGCATCAGGAACAGACTGACAGCCCCACTGAGCTGAGTGATCCAGGGCCATGCCCCATTTGGCCAAGAGTGGGCCACTGGCATGGACTCTCATCCTTTTGAGATCATTAGTGATCCTGGGGCAATTCAAGTAGACTTGTTTGTTTAAACAGCTGCTGCATTTCATTCCACAAATGACATAAAATCATCTCATTTTCCTTCTTGCGTGTCTGAAATTTGATCCCATATTATTGACATAGCACGTGTCTCTCTCTCTTCTCCCCTCCCTATGGCTTCACTCAAACCAACTGTGTTTATGGAAAGACATTTCACGGACAGGCAGTACTATCCAGTATTTAGAAATAATGATTTTAGTGCCATAAAACCTCTGTTCTATGCCCAAGCCTGCCACTGAACTGCAGGTAATTTGTCAAAACTCAAGTTTTTGTGCCTCAGTGTCCCCATCTCTAGTATAAGGATACCACCACCGAGGCCCCTTTGCAAAGAACTTCAAGATCCTTGTGTGAAAGGCACTGCCAACATACAAAACATTAATCCAGTTTTCAGACAGATAGCTGTAAGTCAAGGTTTCTTTTTAAGTTAAAATACCTACGTTGCTATTGTGATGAGCAGCATGTAGACAATTCTGAAGATTACATAGGAGGCGTAGCATACCCAGATGTTCTGAACAGTGTCCATGACATATACAGCAGCAGCAATAAGGAGGGAGAACAGGGCCAATGCCACTTCACCCCAGGTAGACCAGGATACTTTTATGTAACCCACAGCAAATACAGCAAGAGCTCCTATAAGCAGGAAGGAAAAAAAAACTTGATAGCTGCTCAGACACTCAGTTTAAGCATTCTATGCATTAGATTAAGAGAAACCAATGTCTAAATATATGAAATGTGCAGGAGGGGAACTCCACTACTCCCCCCCCCCCCCAAAAAAAAAATCAAATCAAGGAAATGAAGGGCTGCAAGGGAACTCAAGAGGCTGTCAAGTCCAGCCTGAGGTATCCCTGACAAATATTTGTCCAACCTGTTCCTAAAAACCTCCAATGATGAACTCCCCGGAAGCCTATTCCAGAGTATAACTAACCTAATAGTCAAAAGTTTTTCCTAATATTTAACCTAAATCTCCCTTGCTGCAGACTAGGCCCATTACTTCTTGTCCTATTTTCAGTAGACATGGAGAACAACTGATCACCGTCCTCTTTATAACCACTCCTAATATATCAGAAGTTTTACCAAGTTCCCTCTTCTTTTCTCAGGATCAAACAGCCCCAGTTTGTTTAACCTTTCCTCATAAGTCAGGTTTTCTATCATTTTTGTTGCTTTCCTCTATACTCTTTCCAGATGGTCCACAAGTATGGCACCTAGAACTGGACACAGTATTCCAGCAGAGAACTCAGTGTCAAACAGAGCAGGACAATACCTCCTATATCTTACATAGGACACTTCTGTTAATATTCCACAGGACATTAGATTCCATCCCCCGCCCCTCCAACTGCATCACATTGTGACTCATATTCCATTTGGGATCCACTATAACCTGCAGGTCCTTTTCAGCAGTACAGTACTACCACCTAGCCAGTAACTTCTCATTTTGTAGCTGAGCATTTGAGTTTCTCCTTCTTAAGTGTAGTACTTTGCACTTTTTACTGAATTTCATCTTGTTGATTTCAGACCAGTTCTCCAATTTGTCAAGGTCATTTTGGATTTTAATTGTGTCTCTAAAGCACTTGCAAGCTCTCCCAGTTTGGTGTCATCTGCAAATTTTGCAAGTACACTCTTCACACCATTAGCCAAGTCATTAATGAAAATATTGACTAGTACCAAACCCAGGACAGGTCTCCATGGGGCCCAACTAGACATACCCTCTCAGTTTGCCAGTGCACCAATGACAATTATGTTGAGTATGGTCTTTCAACCAGTTGTGCATTCACCTTATAATTTAATCTAAACCACATTTTCCTAGTTTTCGTATGAGAATGTCATGTGGGACTGTGTCATAAGCCTTATTAAAAATCAAAATAGTAGGAGTCTCAACAGTACTCATCCTGGGTCTAACTCTGGTCTATTTGAAGACCATCCTAAACTCCTACTGACTTCAATAGGAATAAAATCAAGCTCATGCCAAGTGCTTTTAAAAAAAGCTCTCTCATCCTCCCTCTGCAAGAGAGCAACACTAGTGCAAGCACTGATCAGGCTGTGGCTGATTCGCTCGTTCTCTTCTACATTTGACCTTAGATGGGATCAGTTATATCAGATAGAGCCCTGGTCATTAGGAGAGTGTGTGCAAGTCAGAAGTTTTCCCCACCATCCACACAGAGGTGACTCCATTGGCTTCTGACAAGCTGTATAAGCAGTATATGCCACCAATGCATGAGCGTTTGTCCCCAAGAGCTCCCCTAAATGTAAGTGACCCTTTCTGCAGAAGATGCTGATGAATGTATCACTTCCCTACCAAAACTTGACTCAGTTTGATTTTATTATGAACAGGAGGGTTGGCAGCAGCAGCAAGCTCAAGGTAAGATGCAGCATCTTGAGAGTCTCGAACCATGTGATGGGAGATGTTGAATGCTGAGCCTTCCCAGTTGGTTTTTATCTATTGCTCAAGGAGGCTATATAAAGTCTTCACTGCTGATTGCAATTTAAAACATTCATCTATGTTGAGATTAAATAAAAAACAGGCTACAGTTCAAAGTAAATAAAACCCAAGACAGGAGGACCGCATTTTACACCATTCAACCAGCATGTAAGGTGTTGACCCATGGACATTATGGTTACAGCAGTAGAGTTGCTCCAACACATTCCCGGTGGAAAAAAAGTTACACTTCTACCTCAAAAGAGAGCTTGTTCTGCAAACAAGCCAGGAAAGGACCAACAGCACTAACAATGCTCATCTACACAGCCAACTGGACAACTGGCATGCCAAACGGAGGTCTACAAGCGGTTTGTGACAAATGAGATTACATTCACTCTCTAATAGAATTTTACAATGCAGTATTTCATCTCTTTTGTAACATCTGGCAGACCAGTCACATTACGGAGCCTTCATCTGCTTCCAGGTATCAACCCCATAACATGTCCACATCTTGCCTTCCTGTTAGGTTGTCTAATGACTTCTAGCTCCATGAGGCCTTCATTCAGCACTCTTGCACATAGGTTCAGATCCATGGCTTAGCAGTCTCCATGCCATTCTAGGGAAAGACAGGAGTTGCCACTTCTCTCACATCTTTCCAGTATCCACTAACACTTTCCTAAGGACATATGTCCCTGCTTTTTACTTTGGACACCTGGTCACCCTACTCTTGTAATCTTCACATAGATCATGAGTCCTCAAAACCTAAAAAAATGCTCCAAAACAAGCCTGTTTTTTCTTTTGACCAACCCAAAATGGCCAAAAATAGCAAGGAGCGGGTTGCATCTTGGCGCTGGGCAGGGATTTGCATCATAGCATCATTGTTCTGGGCACAGTCCAAGGGAAAATAATAAAAATAAAAAAGCAGCCCCAGTAACAAATGGGAAAAACCACAGGCTGCTACTGTTCGAAAAATCCCACCCAATTAAAAACAAACAACCCCCCCAAATTGCTTATTTATTGCTAGTTTTATAATCTCAACATCAGCCCACCTCCTGGGGATTCAACTGAAGACTCATGGAGTTTCACCCCTCCTTTCCCTTAGGGTTTTTATTACTTGCCACCTAGCATTATAAATACAGTCATCAGTCTGTCATTTGACACAGCTGACTGAATGGTTTCACATCACAACATACAACTGTGGAAGAACTGGTATCTGCAAGGAAACCAACACAGCTGCCATATCTTGATGTAGCTTGAGGTGTTCTTTGAAGTAGCCAGTTTGAATTGTTACAAACAGGAGGGACACCTGCCCAGGAAGGAGCTGAAGGCTGGAAAGTGCTATTAGTCATGAGGTGAGTTTATTCAAGCCACATGCAGCATTTGTTTTACATAGACCCTTATGTAGTTTGTAATTAAGGCTTCTGTTTTTTTTGTTTTGTTTTTTTTTTTTGGGGGGGGGGGGAGCAGAAAGGGGATTTCACATAAGTTTTCAGTTTTTTTTTTTTAAATAGCAATTTGTGTTTTATTTAGCTGTCCAAGAATCAGGGGTATGTGAGGCTCTTTATATATACTGTAATGAGTAATGTACATTATATTCACATTACTTACTTATTACAGTGTGTACTACTGTGATAATCTCCTCTAACATTCCCTAGTGTGCTTTAAAATAACATTGTTTAAAACATAACTACATAAAAGTGTAATAGAGAACCTTTAATATGGGGCAGTAGGATTTACATGGAGCAATTAATGCACAATGTGTTTGCATGGTTTAGATATCAATACCACTGCTCTGTAGACCAACCCTTAGATACACGTAACCATGTCTGAGATTTTTCTCGTGTTCACTGGATAAACACTGTCTTTGGTGTATAGGGGAGTTTTATTGGTTAAAATCTAAAATCAGAAGCCCAAGCCATAACAATAGCATAATTATAGATGGAACTGGTAGTCACAATTTGAGACTCCTAGAATCTGAATTTTTTCAGGAGTACTTAATCACTGGTTTTGATAAGAAATTTTTTTCACTACCCTCTATCATGGAGGAATTTTATGACAATTGGCAGGGTGGATAAAAAAATCTAAGATTTAAAAAAAAAAAAAAAAAAGAAAAAAGAAAAAAATATTTTTTTTAATTAAAAAAATCTGATTTAAATTTAAAATTAAATACAGGGTTTTTTTTAAAAAGCCTATTTAATTAAATTTGTAATTACTACCTTATTTATAGTACATTTAGGCCTGAAATCTATTAAATTTTAAAAAACAAAGCAGTGCATGTTTGTTGCTGTGGTTTTTTTTAAAAAAAACAGGCACACCACTGAGCTGCTGGCTAGGCACCTGGAGCCATAGTTTGTTGAAGCGTTAAACCACCTTTTCACAACAGCTGCCTCTTCTGCAGGCACAGAGAAAATATTTTCTTCATTTCACTTTATTCAAGCTTGTTCAGTTCAATGACTAGTTCATTCAAAGTTATGAAAGCAAAAGGATTTGAAAGGCAGGAATGCTTCTTTTTCTCTTCCATTCTATGAAAGAAAAAGCCAATGATGAGATCTACTACTTCTAAGAATCTTGTAGGACGTAGTAACCAGAAACAATCAGTTCAGTGTACTAACTATAGACAATACTTCCTTAATAAATCAATTAGTTTTAAATGCGAAATATGTTTTGGAAAAAAATGTTCTTATGTACCCAACACAATTAAAAGGTAATTTTTCCCATCCAGAGTTTGATGCAAATCACAACCAAAAAATATGAATCATCCAATAAATAAGTGTATAATTCCCCATTTTCTAACATAAGTAAAAATTAAGATTCTGAATAAACCTACACTAAACTATATAATGGCTTAACTAAATGTTCATAGCTAGTGTATCTTCCTGGTTAGCAAGAAGCAGCATCAAATTTAGCTTAAGGGCTATATTTAGTTACAAATCAACATATTTTAATGGTTACCAAACACTGAAAACCAAACTCTTCAGGAAAATAACTCGCATACAAATGCAAAACATGATTAAGATTGATTATTTAAATCAAGTTTTCCTGCTTGCTGATGTAAATCAGTCTACCCTGCCAAAAGATCATCTGGACTTTACTTTCTACCAGAAAGCAAAAAAACTAGAAAAATGTCTGAAAGCTTTGTATTTGATAGCGAGTAAACGGACTTACATCATCCAAAGGGCAAGGAAGCTTCTGTTTATGCACACACCACCAATTCAAGCCTCTTTTTTTAGGACTGATCAATGACAAGTCTCGCATGTTGAAGATAAGAAACTGGTCCTTACTCTCCAACTAGTATATGCCTTTGGAACCAAATTTTACAATCTAGTCTCTCCCTCCAACAGATATTAACAGAATTCTAATTATCCAAGGTTTATTTTCTTTCCAGTTATAGTATGTTATCAAAATTCTAGCTTGAGTTTATTTCCTTTTTTCACCAAAAGGTATCATGATTATATATTACAATGTTCTCATTGCAACGAAGAAAGAAAAAGAGCAACTCCCAGTGTTAACACAAGTCCCAGAACAGACTTTGAACCCATGCCATGTTCTAGCTCAGTCTTGAGAGCTATTCTGACACCATCATCAAGAGGTACTGTACTTGAGCAGTCAGGTTTGTTGTATTACTTATTTAAGCTTGGCTGAGCACTGTGGAAGTAGGTGGCCTAATAAGTTAAGATTTGGATCTGCATCCATCCACAATCCACAGGAATGGTATGCGGATATTTGTGGATTTGCAGGGCTCTACTAATGGCTAAGTCAGAGAAGTGAGAATTAAGTCTGCCAGGTTCTGTGCCTAGAAAGTCATCATCTGTACAGGGCCAAGTCTTTTATGATCTAGTCTTCAGAGGTGCTGAGCAACTTGTTCCCAATGAACCCCAAGCAAGTGCTCAGCACCTCTGAGGAAGAGAAAAAAACGTGACGCCATTAATATTTATTGAGTCCATTTCCCCAAGTAGGCTGAGGGGGTTATACACATTTGGAATGTAATGCAGCATCATTTGAGTGAACATGTTAGAGCAGTATTAAAAGTATCCCACAGCTGTGACAAGGGAGAAGTCTACTGGACATTCCATTACACAAGCTTTTTTGCTTATGCTTTACCTGACCCTGTCAGTCAAGCAAGGCTTTTGCAACTGAGGTTACATGGCAGACAGTTTTGAGGCGCACAAGTTTCTTCCAATACTTCCAACTAAAAACGGTGGCTGCTCAAAAATGGTTTAAGCAACAAAGTTACATAGCCTCAACTGCATTTAAACTGGCAATCATGTTAACACTTAACAGTACATAGGAGTCTGTCATACATCTGGAGAGTTTTGTTAAACACTCCAGAGCTGCAACTGCTTTGGGAGGGATCTGTAACCCTGCACATTACAAGTAGAAGGACCAGGTATTTCCACATTTCAATACCTCCCTCTTGGATTACAAAATCAGTGCAGTGCAGCTGAGTCACTGGCACTGAATCAAATTTTCATTGGGTGAGTTTCATGTGAATTCTCCCTCCTGTACATCCTAGGAAGCATTACGATGTCAGACCTGTGTTATAGCAATATTGAGTTTGAAGGATGTAACATGCTAATTCTCTGGTTTGTCATAGTGTTTAGATACCTTGTGACATGCACGCTCTAAAACAAGAGTTAAGGAGGTAGCTTACCTAGTAGTGTCGAAACTGCCTCCACACCGCCATTATAGATCTTGAAGCTCTGAGAGGGCACCACCATTTCCCACAAGCCTTGCACGTAGTTTATTACCTGGAAGTAGCCACAAGTTGAGAGTGCCCACCACACAGACCAGCAGAGCATAGGCCGGGAGGAATAGCACTGAAGAAAGTCCTGCCATAGCTCTTGGAGCACCCTTGAGATATCCACTTTCTGCTCCTGCAGATTTAAAAAAAGAAAAATTCAAAATCCCTCTTCTGAACAATTCACTTTACTTCACAAGGCAGCATATGGAAGTGCATTTAACACTGACAGGAAATGCCAAAGCAATAGCCCTGGACACACCACAACTCAGTCTATCAGAGTAGGCAAAAAATCATCCCCACCAGCTTGTCCCAGCAACATACCCTCCACCCTAATCCTCCACTGGTGAAGCAATAGCTAATTCTCAATAAGCCTTGGCCTCTGAACTCTAAGGGCCAATTTACTGCTAGTTGTGGGGGAGGGAAGGGTTTGATTTCCCCCCTCCCTCCCCTGTTCACCAGGAATTGGACAGAGGCCACCAACTCATTTCACACAGTCCACAGAGCTATTAAAAACAGCTTTTAGTCATTGCCAACCTGAGCTGGATTTGAGCCAGAGACCAAGTAGTAAGAGTTTGAGAGCAACCACAGGTATTTGGAAGTTTGCCACAAAACCAGTTTTCAGAGATTACAATTATTCAAATTAGTGGTCCTATTACATAGCTTCATACCCCATCTATCAAGAGTTGCAATACAATTACATAGGTCATAAGGCTCATACAATCACAGACATGTTGTGTGGAGAGTGATGGAGAGTCTATGGAACAAAGATGCAGGAAGGTTATTCCAACAGACATAGGAGCTGTAGAGCAGAAGTTTCTTGCAACTACAGTTACTAGACTGTGGGAAGAGAAAGAAATTTAAGTTCTCTTCTCATTCAGCTCACCTAGAATGAGATTGGGTGGAGAAGTTCCAGAGAGAGATTTTTTAAGTGTTTGCATTGGGTGGGGAGGGCAGAAGTTAAATTAAAATCATCCATCACAGAGGCTGGTTAGTATCTAAAATGGACTTGTATTTCAGACTGCTTTATGTGAACAGCAGCAGAGAAAAATCAGTGTTTTGCAGTTGAGATGCCAAATTTCAGACCACTTTGCTTCCAGAGCAGATCTAGCAATTCCTCACACCCCGTGAAGTTAACAGTGTGTAGGAGTTGGTACAAAGTAATTTGTATTGTACAAGATGCTGCAGGGTTTTTCCCAAAATCATTCAGGATCACACTGGCACCATTAGGATTCTCCTCCCCAAACACCTTGCAATCAACGTCAGCAGCCCCTTAGGCATGGAATGCCCGTCCTGAAATAGCTTGTGAAGCTACTGCCCAGTCCTTCAAATCAGTCCTTAAGCTCTGTTCTACTATGATGCCTATTAACGGCAGACTTCACATACAAGCTATATTCATAAAAATAAATTGAGAACATTGAAGTTGAGAAGTCGAGCACCTAAAAGTTAGGAAATGCCATATTTATGGTGATCTGTACAAACTTTGTTTTATCCCCTTGTACGCCCATTCTGAACATAGAATGAAACGGGGGGGGGGGAAGAAATGGGAAGAGTAGTATACAATCATGCAGTTAGACACTATCATACTGCATCTGCACAAAAAGGCCGAATTAAGGTTGCCCAGGCAATCATAAAACTGGCATTTCCTTACTTTCAAGTGCTGGTCTCTGCAACCTAATAACGTTGTTTTCACATAATTTGTATATAATGTGAGGGTTTGTTTGTTTGTTTATTTTTTAAAGGTAAAGCCCAATTTTACTGTGGGCAACTGTGGCAGCCATCCTCCGAGTCATGCAATGCTGGACGTGAGTGACACTAGGTGGGGGGGTGTTAGTTGTCTGATGTCACTGATGCCAGCTTAACTTTTACTGTGTCAAAGACATGAGTAGCTGGCTCAGTAATCACTAGCTTCTCTCACCTTCCAGGAATGACCAGGCCAAGGCTCTCAAACGCAGTAAATCAGAGCTACTTAGGGCAAGAGACTTATGGACTTCCAGCCCCTCCAGCCGCTCTCCTTATGCTCCAGTACGACTCTGCGAGTGACAGCTGGCACGCTTGGTTATGTTAAGGCAATAACGGGATGGTAAATAGCACCTGTTGTCCAAGGATCACAGAGCATTTAAGCGGACATTATGGTTAAGTCAAGTGACGGAGAACTGAGCCACACAGAGATGAAGTGACACGGCCAGAGTCACAATTCATTCATGGCATAGTTAGAAGTAGATCCCAAGTTTCTTAACTCAGTACCTTTCTCCTACCATTAAACTCTGTTATCCCATTAAGAGACAAGACAAGCTTGCTAGTGCGACAACACAGCTGCTTGTATGTGTTTTGTATTTGGGCTATTTGTTTCTTTCTAAAGTATAGGACTTTACATTATATTTCATCTTCTTCTATTACCGGTTCCCCTCACCACTTAGTCTTCCAGGACACTTTTCTGCTGGCCTTGTGTTTGCACGGACTCTCCAAATTTGGAGTGTGCAAGTCTGAACATATACCACAGAAATCCCAAAAAAAGAGAGACATGAAGAAGCCATCTAGAGTGCAAAGAGGGACCTGGGGTTTTATTTGGTTTTTTAACTTGACAATACTATACAGGCTAGCTTCAAGCATTCAAAAACTATGAGCTGGGCTTCAAACAGCTCATAAGATGGGGTTCTTTTCTTTTCATTCTGGTCTCTGAGCATTTAGGGTACAACTCTGGTCACACTTCAAGGTGTTCTTTAAAACCAGGAGAACTAAAGTGTGTAAGCAGAGGTTCTCACATAAATCAATTCCCTGCCACTGCAGGGGCCTCAGGTGCTAGTGCACCTGGACCTCTCCTGTTCTCTGCCTGGGGCACACAATAATTCAGTTTGCTGAAGGCTGTAATACTTTGATCTAGTTCCAATTTAGGGCTTAGTATGCAGGTGGTGTTGGTGGCCTGTGATAAACAGGAACTCCAACTAGATAATCTTGTGGCCCCTGTTGGCCTCAGACTTTAGAACTATTACATAATCATTTTATTTCAGCAGCTGAGGCTTTTAGACAAAAAGCACACTCATTATAAGACAAGACTCATAAGTTCACATGACTTCTGTAGCAACATTTCCTCTGAGAATCCTAAAGAAGTCCAACACTGGGCTTCAGCTAGTAAAATTCACTACTCTCAAGGTGTTTATAGGCACTGCTAGATGAAACTGTCAGTGAAACCGACAAGGAAAGCACTATCTTATTGCTGATGTCACAGTGGACAAATAGTCCAGATTCAGGTGGGACTGACTGAACACTCCTCAGGCTGAAGGCCAGAGAGGAGGAGGGCTTTTGATCAAGATGATTGGTTCAAGAGTCCATTACATAGACCTGAGCCATTCAAGAACTCCCTTACCCCATCCCACCAAAAGTAGCAAAATAAAAGACAGACTTCCCTTCATCTATGCTCAGTGTTTCCTCCGTTTCTCTTAGAGGGGCCTTGCAAAACTACTAGATTAGGTAAAATTTATTCCCTGGAATGTTAATAGGCTTAATTCCTAGCAGTAGCCTATGAAAGCATAAACCCTTCTAGCTAAAAATGAAATCCAACATTGTTGCCCTCCTTCCAATCATTGCTAGAGAGAGGGTTTGAAGAGATGCTTGGTTGGGGAGACTGCCAGTTTATAACACCACATCAGCTCTAGCTCTGCTGAAATTCTCATGCAGGATTTCTTATCACCTTGCATCTCCCTTCTGCAGGGACTCCTCAACTCTCAGCTTTTCAGCATGTACAGGAGTGAGTCAAAATCCTCGTGCGTGCTTGTACCACTCTGAATCTCACCCCAAACTTCACTGACTCTCCCTTCACTTCAAGATCCAGCTAGAAATTGATTTATTTTTATTAAAACTCTCCCTGGACTTACTCTAACCCACCTTATGGATCTGGTCTTTCCATACTCCCTCTACCCCCCTCAAATTCAGCACCAGCCTCCTCCTGGATCACTGCATAAAGTTGTGATGAAATGTACCCCTGTATGCAAACCCTACACACTAGTGTAATAATCTTTGTAAAAAATATGCCATGTGGTATATGCCATCACTTGAACACTAAACTCACTGGTCAATAATACCATGGTGAAAGTTTTATAGCAACGTTGTATGTGAAATGAACATACAGGGGTAGCACATGTTCAAATGCACACAGCTCTGACTAGAAAGGAATGCATTTCCATTAGTGGTTCTCAACCTATTTACCATTGCGGTTCACATATGCAGTTCTCTAGGTGTTATGTGGGCTGCATATATACAATCTGTATGGCCCTGAGGCTGTCACATGGGCCATAACTCTGTGCTGATTGGGCCACAAACAGCTACCACTGCTCCGGATGGCCTTCTTTAAAGTTTGAAAAACTTTGGTTTGAGGGGTGTGACGAAGTGGATATTCTTGGGATTTTCTCTGAGTGCTGTGTGTGCCTCAGTTTCCTGCTTTTGTTACTCATGTATTTTGGTGATGGTGTGTGATAATTGCAGAGGCCACTAGAGGGTGGACGGGCCTTCCCCAGCCCCATATATGCAGACAAGAGCCAGACCCCTCTGCCCTGAGTCAACCAGCTGCAATAGGTTATGGCTGGTGGAGACAAGGAGGGGTAGACACTTGGCCCAGGAAGGAGACAAAGGACTGGGGAAGGGCAAGAGAAGGGCTCTGGGGGATGGCTGGCTGGAAAGGCTAGTTCCTCGTAAGGGAGCTCGGAGGAGCTGGAACTAAGAATGTGGGGTCTGAGGCCCTTTAGTTGGTTGCTGCTGTAACTTTTGATTCAGCTGCTAACAAAAAGTCTTTCTACGCTGTGATCCTGAGAACTAATAAACCCTTCTGATTTCCACACTGGCTGTGAATCGCTTCTGCCTGTGGGGGGAGGGGGGTGCATGGCCCCTTTGGGGGCATGTAGGAGCTCCTCAGAGTCCGATCCAGAGGGATGTACAGAGGGAGCAGAGGTACTGAATGCTCTGAAGCCAGATGCAGGAGACAGCTGCACTGGTGCGTGGAGACCCAGGGAGCAGACTCTGAAGCACTAGAGTCTTGCCTGGCTTTGTCCTGAGTGGTTCCAGAGCTCTGTTCCTGTGGGACTCCATCACAAGGGATAAGCCTCAAAAAGAATACACTTCAAAGGATGACTGGTTTATAAAAGGGAGGTACAAAAACATGCCCAGCTGTCCCACACATGTTCTCTTTCACCTAGGATGACAAACAAACATGCCTCTGAACTTTGGGAGGTCTGACCTGAGAATCTGGTCAGCCCTGTTGCTGGAAACAAATGGTAAGGATTTGACCTTGAACCACCAAGTCTAGCCTATTAAGTTTTAGTTTCTATGTATCTCTTGTAACCATTTCTGACTTTAGTGCCTTATACTTGTACTCACCTAAAATCACTTTGTACTTAAATAAACTTTATTTTTTAAATCAAAACTAATCCAGTGTTGTGTTTAAATTTAATTGTTGGCAACTCCAAGTAGCGAACTGTTATACATTGAAATCTTACAAGGGCAGCATACGTATACTATCTGGACTGTCCAGGAGAGGGCTTGATAGTGCAAAAATACATGATTTTGAGGAAAAGTTGGACTGGGAATGTATTGGGGTCACCCCACTTGTAATAACCAAGGCTACTGGAACCAAGAGTGTGACTGAAGTATTGCTAACGGACTGCTGGGGTCAGGACTGCTGGATCAGCACTGTGGCTATACACACACAAGAACATCCATACTGGATCAGATCAATGGTTCATCTAGCCCAGTATCCTGTCTTCCGATAGTGGTCAATGTCAGGTGCTTCAATGGGAATGAACAGAACAGGTAATCATCAAGTGATCCATCCTGTCACACATTCCCAGCTTCTGGAAAACAGCAATCCCTGCCCATTCTGGCAAATAGCCATTGATGGACTTATCCTACATAAGTTCATGTAGTCCTTTTTTGAACCCCGTTATAGTCTTAGCCTTCACAACTTCCTCTGGCAAGGAATTCCACAGGTTGACTGTGTGTTGTGCAAAGAAACACAAACATTTGTTTTAAAGCTGCTGCCTATGAAGTATTACACATTCACGGTGTGACCAGCTTGCTGGCAGTCTAATTGTGAGCGACTCAAGTTGGGAACTACAACAGCAAAGCATTGTAAGACACTTAAGGTTGAAGGGCAAGTGGTGACAACCCCTCACTGGTTTGGACTGCACCTCGGAATGTGATAAAAGCATCACCACTAACAGTTCAAGAATTTTCTCCTCCCAAGCTTCCAACGTCTTTTCATAAAGCTGTCCCTCCATCTCATTTCAAGTCCCTCCTGAAGATTTCTTTATCCACAAGTCCTCTGTCACTTATTAATCTTATAACTGCATCACAGTGTATACACACAAGTGTTTGCTGTGACTGATAGTCACTTGTCAAAGAATTTCAGCACAGAGTACTTCCAGGATCAAAAAAATGGGGCTAAGTTTGTTGTAGTCCACTTACCATACCAAGTGGTAATACGTTCATTATGGAAGTGGGCAACTGGACAAAAGAATACTATTTAAAATATTCCCATAGGCTTGCATCAGATCTTACTGTATCAGCACAAGAAATTAGTGTACACAACCCTATCTTCCTGGCCAGATGAAATGATTAGCATGTTCACTTGCAATTAAAGTCTATAGTTCAGTTTTGTTCTCAACCTATTATCAAGGTGGTGGCTGCAAAGCTACATATTGTGACACCACGGAGTGTATTAACTGCACTTTCGACACCTATAAGGTTCTCACTGCCTCCCCCACAAAGAAATGATTAATTTCTTAAATAACTGAATGAGACTTCACAAATTTCCTCTTGATGCTATAAAACCCCAGGGAATTTGAAATAATGTGACCAGATACCTGCAGGAACAATATATTATGATACTGTCTGATCAAAAGGAAGCCAGGAAAGCACTTTCCTGTGCCATAAATAGGTGAGGGGGTGGAGAGGGATACCTTTTGCTGTCAGGTAATTGAGATATCCAATTCTCTACATATACAAGATGGCCATGGTAGTGTCATGTTCCTGGGAATGGAAGACAACATGGCTTACCTGTGTCTCTGCAGAACGCTCCTCCGCATTTAAGGGAACTTTCAACTCGTCTTCCCACCCAGGGACCCTCTTTAAGGCAGGATCATCTCGGATGACAGCTCTGTTTTTACAATCTATAACTTTCATCTCCCTACTGACCTGGCTGCTCAAGACGTGATGAAAGAAAAGACTTTTCTGTGGCATTGGCAGAAACCAGGCTGTGGCAAAAGCCACAGACACACAGGTCAGAGAGATGACGTTCAAGCTGAAGAGGGACCAACTGGCAACCGATACCAGAACCTGTCCACAGATAGAACCCACAGTGTAACCCACGAGGGTGGCACTTCGACAGTAGCTGGTGACTTTCTGGTACAAGTCCAAGTCCACAACGCTATAGATGTAGGAATAATAGGCAATCTCTGTAGCAGTCACCAATCCATAGAAGAACTCGAGAAACTGAATAGCTAGCAATCCTTGTGCATAGAGCAACATGAACCATGTCACTATAAGGCTCAGTCCCTGGAGAAGGATTACAGGTTTGTACCGGAGATAGTCTGTTGCAAGGAATACAGGAAACAGCAACACCAAATATGAATAGGTCCATACTGGATAAATTTCGTTGAAAACCTGTAAGAAAAGCAAGCCATTAACCAACCATCTGGGCAAGTAAGCTTTATTAGAAAGTTCAAAGATAAAGATTCCTAAACACAGGCATTTAAGAAATAGCTACGAAAGCTGTTTTCCCAGCAATGCTAACAAGTGATCTCTGCAATGTGCAGAACAAACCTCCTTACCTCCAGCTTGTGCTATATAGGTAGCTATGAGCTTGGCTATAGGTAACAGTAGCCTTGAGTTTGAATGCTTAGAATAAAATCTTAAATTTGTGTGTCCTTCCATCCCCAGAATTCCCAGAGTGTTTCACAAATAGTCATTTCCATCCACTAGTGAAATGCAACAGCTGCTTACCAGAACACTAGACTACTACACAGATGCTTAAGTACTTGCATAAGGCTTCCAATCTGTAGATCACAGAGTACTTTTCAGACATGGACAGGGTGGATAAAAATCAATGATTTTTTTTTAATTTAAATCTGATTTTTTTTTTAAACAAAATACTAAATTTCTCATTTAAAACAGCTACAATTAAATCTCATCATAAACATGCGAAACCTACACTTACAGTCTCAAAAATAAATTAACAGCTCTAGTCTGTCCAGCCTATTGAAAGTTCTGGTTTGTTTCAGTTTCTTCCCCCTACCCCACCCAAAAAAAAAAAAAAAAGTGTTCTGTAGCACTTCAAAGATCAACATATTTAATTTCTGCAGGCATAAGCTTTTGTCAGCTGCAACCCACTTCGGCAGATGCAAGAAATAGAAATCTGATGGGGGTATTTATATACATCCCAGGGTAAGGAACAACAACAGGGAGGGTAGGTGTTAGCAAAGTCCATTCTGTTAGACTAAATGAGGCCTATTCACAACCATTGATTAGAAGGTGATAATGTGTGAACAGTGACAATTACGTCTTTTAATGAGATAACCATTCCAAGTCCCTATTCAGACCCAGTCTGATTGTGTCAAGTTTGCATACAAGTTCCAGCTCTGCAGTTTCTCACTTAAGTCTTTTGAAAGTTGCCATACTTCTACCAAAAAACCTTGAAAGTCAGCTACAGAGTGTCCTGGGAGATTGAAGTGCTCTCTGACTGGTTTATGGATGTTACCGTTTTTTATGTCTGATTTGTGTCCATTTATTCGTTTGCGTAGTGAGTCCAGTTTGGCCAATGTACACAGCAGAGGTGCACTACTGGCATATGATGGCATAGATTACATTAGTAGATGTGCAGGGGAATGAGCTCCTTATGGTGTGGTTGATGTGGTTAGGACCTGTGATGGTGTCACTAGAGTCGATGTGCAGGCAGAGCTGGCAATGGGGTTTGTTGCAGGGGTAGGTTCCTGGGTTAGTGTTCTTGTTGTATGGGGTATGGTTGCTGGTGAGTACTTGCTTCAGGTTGGGGGGGCTCTCTGTAAGCAAGGATAGGTCTGCCTCCCACCACTTGAGCGACTGAGGGATCATCTGCTAGGCTAGGTTATAGATCCTTAATGACGTGTTGGAAAGATTTTAGCTGGGGGCTGTAGGTGATGGCCAGTGGTGTTCTATTTTCTTTGTTGGGTCTGTCCTGTGACTTCTGGGTACCTGTCTGGCTCTATCAATTTGTTTCTTCACCTCTCTAGGTGCATATTGTAGTTTTAAGAATGTTTTATAGAGATCCTCTAGGTGTTTGTCTCTGTCTGAGGGATTGGAACAAGTCCAATTGTATCTTAGGGCTTGGCTGTAGACAGTGGATCGTGTAATGCGTCCAGGGTGGAAGCTGGAGGCATGAAGATATGAATTGCAGTCAGTTGGTTTTCGGTACAGGGTGGTATTAATGTGACCATCCTTTATGTGTATTGTAGTGTCCGGGAAGTGGATTTCTTGTGTGGACTGGTCCAGGCTGAGGTTGATAGTGGAGTGGAAATTACTGAAATCCCAGTGGAATTCTTCGAGGGACTCTTACCCGTGGGTCCAGATGATGAAAATGTTATCAGTGTAGTGTAGGTAAAGGAGAGGTGCTTGGGGACAAGCTTTGAAGAAGTGGTGTTCTAGGTCAGCCATAGAAATGTTGGCATACTGTGGGGCCACGCGTGTGCCCATAGCTGTGCCACTGCCTTTGAAGTATACATTGTCTCCAAATCTGAAATAGTTGTGGGTCAGTTTCTGTTTCTCAGCAGACTAAAGTCACATGTGCAAAGACACAGGCTGGACATGATTATTGTTCTATGCTTATGTGGTTGTGGAGCTGGGCCAAGCAAGGCAGAGGAGTTAGTTAAGACATGGTCTTAAGACAGAGACAAAGGACAGAGAGTAGAAAGGAACAGTGGAGTGGACTGAAAAGAAAAAGGGAAGACATTATTCAGTACACACATAGCTTACTATATTCCCCCACGCTTTTGCTGCAGAAAAGCTGTCATGGTTTCTGGGCATGAGAGACACCCTGTCTGGGAATATTTTGAAGAAATTCCCTCCCTGGGTACAAAAGGAAAACATGTCTAGTGTAAGCAGTGCAAGGAGATGCAGGGGTTAGCTGCAAGAGTGAAACATCATAATGAAAACTGCTTATTGGGAGAAAACGATGTAGATGAAGATGTGGATGTGTCTGAAGAACAATGCTTATCAACTGGTCAGTAACTTAAATAATTCACTTTGCAGTGTATCATTCTTCAAGACTCTATGCCTTTTACTAGGAGTGTGATTTAACAAGTAAATTCCCAAGCTGTTTGCTATGTTGGTGTTGCTAGAAAAAGAAGTTTAGCTTAGCTAATTCTTATGGCTTGTTTAATTAGTTAACTAGGTTTAGAATCTATCACCCAAGTATACAGTACAAAAAGCTGCAGTAAGAGAAATCTAGAGCTCCAAGCTGCCACTGAGTGTCATTTTCTTTTTTATATTACCTAATACATGCCCCTTATTTTGGAACATCATGGCCACAGACCACAAGTCTATTCCCTATTTTATTTCAGCAAAACTCAGCTTTCCCAAGGGAACCACATCCTATACTTGTTTTCTCAAAAAGCAGAAGTGCCAGTGAGTTATATGGGGCTTACTCCAAAATTAAGGGCACTCTAAGTGCAATCAGTCTTAGCTTTTTTGGTAATTTGGGATCAGATCTGCATCCTTGCTGGAAAAAATGTACATAATTAATTGAATAATAGAGTGAGAAGCACAACTATTCAAAATCATTTTTGAATTTTGTTTCAGGATTCCATTTTCGCATAAGAGACTGACTGCGACTGTATCTGCAACAACTTCAGTCATCTGTTGGTACTTTTAGCAGCAGTGCTGCAACTAAATGTATTTCAGACAAAGTATCAGCAGCAAGCAAAAGATTTCAGTCATCCAGTAAAACCACCATCATGGATGGGTTTGTAGTAAGGACCAGCAAATACCAACAGGACACCATAAATAAGAGATTGTGGCAGAAATAAACTGAGCAAAGTCTCCCTTTTGCATTGTTAACAATAAACACTTTATTGACATGGTTGAGTCCTTATAACTAGGCTACACTCCACCTGGTAGAGCAGACGTTGGTAGAAGGTTGCTAGATACAGTGTGTGAGCAGGAACTTGAACAGTGTGCAAGAAATACCAAGGGGACATTTGCCAGTTTAAGCCTCGATGGGTGGAGCAATGTACACAATGATCCAGTAATATGTGCCTGTGCGACAACAAGATGAGGCTGCATATCTTTCAGAAAGAATAGATACATTGGGAAATGCCCACACTACAGAATATTTAGAAGTAGCAGTGAAAGCTGTAATAAACTGAACAAAAATTCAACTGTCATGTGTGCAGTTTTATGACAGACAGTGCTGCAAATGTGGCAACGATGAGAAGATACTTAGAAGAAGAAATGGAAGGATGCTCCTTAACATATGGCTGCAGTGCCCCTTTAATGCATCTTTTAACCAAAGACTTAAGTAGGCCTTCTCCAGGAATAAAAGAAAATGATGAAGTTGCAAAATACTTCCATAATAACCATTTTGCTTCAGCTTCACTGAAGAGAGCAGGAGAATCCAAACTAGTTCTCCCTCAGGATGTTTGATGGAATTATTAAGAACTGGCCTATTCTCATAAAACTTTGTGAAGAAAACCATGACAAAATAGATGGAAGTATCTCACCAAAGTAACATTGGATTAAAGAGGAATGTAGAGGATATGCTCAGTATACTGAAGCCTATATCCATAGCCTTAAACAAACATCAGAGAAATAGTTGCTGCATTGCTGATGCTGTCGAAATTTGTAAGGCATTTCAAGAGACACTGAAGAAATACCTCACCAGAAAGTTAAACTGCAGGCAACAAAGAAGCGAATGGATCAATCACCTCATTTTCTTGTGAACATTCTCAACCACTGATATAAAGGTAGATGCCTAACTTCTGAAGATGCTGCTGCCATGGCATGGGCATCTCAAAAAATCACTCAGTTATGCCAATCATAATAAATTTCAGGTCTGGAGCAGAACCATTTAAACGGTACATGTTTACTGGTGATGTTTTGAACGAAGTCACTCCCCTGAATTGGTGGAAACCATTAGCCAGGCACCTTGAAACAGAGTTCATTCAGTTGCTAAGCTAATTTTTCACAGCAGTAGCTTCCTCTGCAGGCACAGAGAGAATATTTTCATCATTTAGTATTATTCACTCAAAGCCAAGAAATTGACTGGGAATTGAAAAGGAAGGAAAACTCATTTCTGTTTCAGTCTATGAATTGAAAAGGAAGGAAAACTCATTTCTGTTTCAGTCTATGAATAAAAATGACAGTGGGAGTGGGAAAGATGAGAGCTAGTTGTAGAAATTTTAAGGACAGCGTACCTTTACTGTTGTGATGACTTGTCTGTTAAGAGTTAAACTGAAAATTAAAAAAAAAGTTTAAGGACAGTTGTCAGCCAGCAATTCAGGAGACTGCTGCAATTGTAAATGTGAAATATTTATGCAACATTTAAGATTTAGTTTAATAAAATATAAGTGCTTTTGTGTTTGTGATTCAGTTCTTACCATTCCTAATGTACTGTTGCTGCATCTGCAGCTTTACACAGGTAATGTGTATTATTGTATTATTTCCTAAATTAATAAAAATCAAGTTATCTAAAAAATTACACAAAGTATACCCTCCTAGATGTCGTAAAATGCTGTACTGAGTTGTAAATTAACATGTTTTAGTGATCAGATTTGCACCATTGTTTAAGAAATGTGAAGTGGTAACAGTGGGAAACTTGATTTAAACCAATGATTTTCTCGGTGATTTAAATCAATCCACCCTGATGTGAGTGCATTAACAATCATGCTTCTGTTTATTATATTTTGTGCTTCTGCAGATGTGACCTTGAGGGGAATCCCCTACACACTGACAGAGTGCCTCTGCCAGATATGGAAGCAACCGAGGAGGAGCAAGGAGGGCCTGCATCAAGAGGTGCGCCAATCCTCAGAGGCCGAAAAACAAGAACACAGGGCATTGAGAGACCTTAAATGAAAATTATAAAATAGGCAGGACAGAAAGAGCCAGGAGATGATAAAAGTGATGAGGACCAAATTGAGTTATTAAGTCCCTAATCACGCTGCAGGCAGAATTCATGTGCACTCACCCTCTGATACAGAATGGCTTGCCATGCCCTCCCCAAACTCCTCCCACACTTTCCTTCCAACCTCCCAGCCCACCTCAGTACTCCATTCACGCCACCCCTTCTGACAGCTTCTAAAATTATAGCTGGACTTACACACAACTATGAGTGCATCCACTGCCCTTCACTGTTTTCTCTCTTCTCACCAAGCGTTGTGTGTGTTAATTGGTATTTAATAAAAAAACACACTCTCTGCAAGATAATCTTTATTTGTCTCCTACACACTAGTTGCTGCTGAAATTAATACACAGTGGCACTGGATCATTTGCAGAGCATACATCACAATCAGGAATTATCAAAATTTTCATGGAAGGCAGCAAGTTAAAGCATGGCACAGCATTGTATAGAAAGACACATTACTGGTGCTCATTGTCAAAATGGAGCCTCAAGGTCTCCCTGATTTGAATAGCTCCCAGTTGTCCCCCTCTAATAGCTCTAGTATCTGGCTGCTCAAAATCAGTCACCAGGGGATCCACTCGAGGAGAAACTTTTCATCCTTAGTGTCACAAATATTATGGAGCACACAGAATGCTGCTATGACCATGGGAATATTTTCCTGGTCATTCGTCACCTCCTTGACTCATTGTTGAAGTGCTCCTTGCTGCTGTCCAGGTTGCCCATAAAAGGCTCCAAGAGCCATGTGAGTAAGGTGTAGGCTGGATCGCCCAAGATCACCATGGGCATTTCAACATCCCCCACTGGAATCTTCTGGTCTGGAAAGAGAGTACCTGCTTGTAGCTTTCTGTACAGGTTCGTGTTCCTGAAGATGAGTATGTCATGCACCTTCCCTAACCACCCCACGCTGATGTGAGTGAAATGCCCACAGTGCTCCACAAGCACCTGCACCTGCAATATCATAGACAAGTACCCCTTTCTACTGATGTAGTCCATTGCAAGATGGTTCAGGGACAAAATTGGGATAGGAGTGCTATCTATTGCCCCACTGCAGATAGGAATCCCATTCCCACAAAGCCATCCACTATTTCACAAACATTTCCAAGAGTCACAGTCCTTCATAGCAGACTGAGATTAATGGCCCTGCACACTTGTGTTAATGCAGCCACAACAATGGACTTACTGATTCCAAACTGATTTGTGACTGACCGGTGGCAGTTTGGCAATCCCCACGCACTCCTCCACCAACAGGGCTACTCTCATTTTGGTGTCCCTGTGCCACAGTGCCAGCTCCACACACAGAGTTCCAGGAAGGTGGCTTTCCACATTCAAAAATTCTGCAGCCATTGCTCGTCATCCCAGACCTGCATAACGATGCGATCCCACCACTCGTGCTGCTGTTCCGTGAATGCCAAAAGTAATCTGGTGTTTCTTTCCATGGGCATGCAGCAGGCCAGGCTCCTGAACAGACTCCTGCTCACATTGGGAGCTCATGTTATACTGCGTGACCACCAACAATGTGTCCCTAACAGTGACCACAACAGTGGAGTCTAGTGCAGGATCCATCCTTTCAGACAGAGATGGTGGACACACAGTAAAAACATGGGCCTTTAAAAAAAAAGGCCAAGAAATGCAGTTGGAAATCTATGGAATGATAGGATGGAAAGAACTGCATCATGGGACATGGAGTCCACAGCCATGATGCATTACGAACCGCTCTGCCTTCCAACAACTCCTAGATAGATACAGAAGGTGGTGAGTGGCACAGTGGGATAGCTACCCACAGTTCACTGTTCTCACTATCGATGCCAGAGCCCCAACTGTGGACACAGTCCACAGAAAGCAACACTGTGTGAACGTGCACAGGTAAAGTAATTATGGTACTTTTTGATTGTTGGTGTAACTTGTGTCAACAGAACTCTGTAGACCAGGCCTACGCTATTTGAAGGCATTTATCAGAAAGCAGCGTTGTTTCACAGACAAAACTGCAATTACAACATAGAACAGAGCTATTTTTATATTCCAGATACTTCCCAGACATTTGCAGTGAGGAACCTCAGGAAGCTAGTTAGCAGTGGGAAGGAAGAGGGGGAAAACAAACATTTTTGCTCCAAATCACTGGTTTTAATTCAATAATTCTGATCAAGAGTCACTGTACTGAAGTCTACTTGACAAGAAGGATCTTCTGAGACCTCAGCTTTTTGATTTTTAAGCCCTCCCATACACTCCTCCCCACCCCAACTCAGCCAGGCCAAGAACAGGGAGACTGAACTACCCTCTTGCCACTGATACAAAAGGCCATTTTTATAGCGAGATAGCTAATGAATGTTAGTTATCTCACTGTAAAAAGCCTACTGGAGACAAGGCACAGGAAGTTTCTACCACAACGTAGCTAGGGGAGGGCAACACTACAGCCCACACCTGGGTTTGACCTTACATAGCTACATCATGGTAAAAACTACCCGTGCCTTCTCTCCGTTATGATTTACGGTAAGAAAGCAGAGTCACATTAGCTATCTCACGCCTTACAAACCCCTCCCCACCCTCCCTCTTGGGGGGCAGCCAAGACCCAGCCCTACCCTCCAGGTTCAAGCTGAGGTGTTAGCAGGGTAGCACAAGGCGAACGTACACGACTAAGCCCTGCCACCTCTTTCCCGCACTTCCCTAGGGCTCGTAGCCGCAAGCTCCCCACCACGCCTGTCACACAAACCAGCCCCCGAGCCGCCCGGAAGGGAAGAGGCGGCGGTTACGTGTAAGTGACTTCCCCGGGCGGGTCAGCAGCAGAGCACGAGTCCTACCGGCCACCCGCGGCCCCGCGTTAGGCGCCGGCCCCGGAAAAACCGAACAAGGAGCCACGCTTCAGCAGGGGCCAGACTCGGGGGGGGGTCCCCTAACATCCCCAGCCCTCCACAGCGAGCCCGCGGCCGGAGGCAGGCCGGCGCGTGTGGAGCAGCGGCCCTGACGCACCCCCGCGGGGGGGGGAGCTGCAATGGCGGGAGTGGGGCCCCTCCCGCGCCGCGCGTACCTGGGTCTCGGTGAGGTTCTTGTCGGGCCCCAGCAGGTAGCGGGTGAGGAAGGGCTCCGAGGGCCGCAGGCTGGCGAAGAAGCCGTAGGCGCAGAGCAGCGCGGTGGGCAGCGCCCAGCAGCGGCCGCGGGGAGCCCGCCCGGGGCCAGGCAGCGCCGCGGCCGCGAGCCCGCTCCGCGCTTCCATGCGGGGGCGGCTCAGCGCGAGGCGCCCCTCAGAGCTGCCGCCGCCACGCGCGCGCCATACACGCGCCGCCGCCAACCGCCTCTGACCTCCAGGCTGCGTCTGTGGTGCCGGCCGCCCGGCGCCACCGCTCGAATTTATCGGCCGGGAGGTGGGGGGGCGAAGGAAGGCGCAAGTGGCGGTCTGATTGGACAGAGCCTCCCGCGCCCCTAGGGATCAGCCAATGACAGCGGGCGGAATGCTTTGACGCTAAACCTTCGCCATCGAGCAGCCGAGGGGCGGGGGGTGAAGGGCAGGCGCGTGGTCTGGGAAGGGCAGCGCGAGACTGTCACAGTGTCTAGCGGCGGGCCCAAGCGCTGCGGCTGCAGCGGGTCCGGAGATGTGGGCCCAGGCTGTGATGTGCCTTGTGCTGGTAGCTGCAGGGGCCCGCTGGGTGAGGCAGGATCTTTGATCCGAACAACCTCTGTGGGCGAGGGACCTGCTTAGCGGTGCCCAGCCATTCTCCAGGGCTCGGGGTGTCACAAGTGGGACAACAACGAGGAGAGTCCTGTAGCACTTCACAGACTGACCAGTTTAATTTCTGCAGGCATAAGCTTTCATGGGCTGCAACCCACTTTGTCAGATGCCAGGGACAGATTGTTTAACATGTAGTTGACATGCAAGAGGAGTCAGGCCCTGAGAAAACCTGAACCTGATGTAGAAGTCATGCCATAGGAAACAGTAAATTCTGGGGTGGTTTTCTTTTTTTAATTTGTCCTCTGTGTTTTGTGCCTCTAGGGCATCATATTGTCAAGATATCTTTCGTCCCTCGCCAGAGGTGGTAGAAAATTACCATTTTTGAAGAGCACAAGATGAACTTCACACAGTTAAAGGACATCAAGGCTGGAGCTTTGAGAAGAACATCACCTAGTCACAATGAAATCGTAGGAGTTGGCAATGCTGCCTTGCCACCTTTGGTTGGATGTATTCTTGGAGGGTTCATCACATGACATGATCTCTAATTAAAGATTACTCTAATTCCTGGAGATTCCAGGACAATCCTGGAGGGCTGACAACCCTAATTACTACAAGGTCATGCTGGCAAGGGAGGGAGAGCAGGTGGGCCCACTCTGTTCCCAGAAGTGCTGGAATGGCCAGTATTCTGGAAACATGAGTGACAACTCTATGGTAGGCACAGGGTGTACTGCAGGTAATGTTAGAGGCCAGTGACCTCAGTGGGTGTGATATAGTGCAGGCTGGTGTATATGGGATATGTTACAGGCTGTTAATGGTGATGTGCGTGGGATACTGCATGTGCTGCTGTTCCGGTGTGTCAGATGGAGAACAATAAGCATGGTGCATGCAAGGTCATGCCGCGTGGGGGATGCCATTTTCAAGAGCATGCCTCCATGCCCTGCCAGCATGACCTTACATGCTGGTCATGCCAAAGGGGGCAGAACAGAGAGCTGTTTAAAATGTGATCTCCCATCCAACACCAGACAAAACCAGGTGTTTTCTCAGTACCAGATGGGGCACAAACTAGACAAAAAGAGGATTGTCCCATATAAAACTGGATCGCTAACTGCACATATGTCAAATTGCAGTGAAATACCTTGATCCTCACTAGCAGCACTCAGTGCAACATCACAACCTTCTAATAATGAGCAGTGCAATTATATACAATTCCCCATTCGCTGTCAGCATTTAGTATAAAATCTTTGCACCGCCGGTACTATGCACTGCAATATATACTTATTGTATATTCATCCATGCCCATGTGTAGTGTAACTGAAAATGCCACGATCAGGATAGGCTGCAAAAAGGAAAGCAGATTCTCCCAGTCTGGTGGCTAATACAGCAGTTAGATTCAGCAACCAGTTACAAAGAGCGCTTCTGATTCCCTACATTGATTATCATGAAGCTCCAAAAAAGAAATACACAGCCTCCTTTATTACATTTCAGTCACTGGCTCCCAATCAGCAACTAGGTCCAATAAAGAGAAGTTATTAAAAACTCTATTGCTGTTACCAAAATGTTCTCTTGATCCCCAAAGAATCAGCCACATTGCCAGATCAATATAGGTTTGGTTCTTACCCAAAATACCATGCTGCCAGCCAATCCTTTAGTATCTAAAACTAAAGGTTTATTATAAAAGGAAACAAGACGAGAGATGTTAAATGTTCAGAGCAATCAGATATATATAAATGACTTCAAAGTCCATATATATCAGATTCTCAGCAGAATTGCGGAGTTTGCTGGCTTGTACATCTAGTACATCGGGCGTACATCTAGTACCTGGATGGGTCTCAGTCCTTTGTTTCACAGCTTCAGATGTAGAATAGTTGATCCAGAGGTAGGAAGGCAGCAGGAATGAAGACAACTACAAGATGCAGTCTGGTGCAGCTGCATTTTGTAGTTTCTGCCATGAGGCTTGTACTTCCTTTGTCTCAAACACAGCCACACAGCACAAGGCATGGAAAAACCTCAGAGCCCTTTGTCCAGAAGCATGTTCTTACATGTCCCAGTGACTCATAAGGTGTAGCCCCTGGGTTCTTTCACTGGATTCATTGTACATTTGAATGAATTCCTTTGATGGGCCATTAATGCTGCTGCCATCCTATGTGTGAGCATTACCCAGAGACACAGCACAAGTTTGAAATACAAATATACCATACATATTTAGAACTCACTATACAAAACTGATACATACATATAAACGTGTTCATCAATCTTAGCGAATCATGTCTTTTCTATTGGTACCTTGCATAGCATCTCTTGCGAGAATCATTGCAATTTTGTCATATTTATACTAATAATATTATAAATGGTTACTTACATTCCAGGCAGCATCACACTTATTATTATTTATATTGTGGTAATGCCAGCCAGACCCAATGATGGACCAGGACCCCATTGTGCTAGATGTCGTACAAACACAAAACAAAAAGATAGTCCCAGAGAGACTACATGCTATGTATAAGAGAAAGACAACAGGTGGGGGGAACATAAGGGAACAATCAGACAATGCTGCTCAGCATGACTGGCAGCGATTCCAGCACACTGGTGGCCTAACCATTGTCAATTTTTTTGTGGCAGAGGAGAAGAAGATAATGAGGTAGCTTTGTGGAAGTTAATGGGGAGCTCGTTCCGAGTGTGAGGGGCAGCATGGGAGAAAGCACAAAGGTGCTTGTTTGAAATTTGAACAAGCGGGTGATGGAAGCTGGCATCATTGTGAGAGCTGATGCAAAAGCGGACATCTCGATAGCATATGAGACATGATAGGTGGAGTGGGGGTAGACTGAAAGTCCTTGAAAGTGAAGACAAGCATCTTTTGTTTGATTCAATAGAAAAGGGGGAGCCAGTGGAGGGATGCAAAGAAAGAGGTGACTGGGCCAAAGTGATGAGAGAGGAGAATTATCTTTTCAGCAGCATTCTGAATGGATGTGAGTGGGGCAAGATTGCATTTGTCAAGGTCAAAGAAGAGGATGTTATAGTAGTCAAGAAGTGAGATGATGAGAGCCTAGATGAGAGTTTCAGCTGTGTGGATAAATAGAAGAGGTCATAATTTAGAAATGTTATGCAGAAAGAGTCAGCCATATTTTGATATAGTCTGGTAGTGAGGATCTAGAGAAAGGGCTGAGTCAAAGATAACACCCAGATTATGGGCCTGAATGACAAGGAGGATGGCAATGTTGTCCACAGTGATAAAGAAAGGAAGGTGGAGGGAGGCTGGGGGGAAATAATTAGGAGTTCTGTTTTGGCTGTATTGAGTTTAAGCTGTTGTCTGGACATCCCTGAAAAGATGTCAGAGAGACACAGGCTGAGATTTTAGTTAGGACAGAAGGAGTCAGGTATGGAATAGAGAGGTAGATCAGTGAGCTGTCAGCATAGAAACATGGTACAACAACCTGCAGATACAGTAATTGCCCAAAGAATTTCCAGAACAATATGGGATATTAGTGATGTCAAACACCTAATCTGTGGGTCGGATCTAGCCAATTTGATGTATTTTTGTGGCCTTCATGGCATATCCAGACTGCACAGTGTCTAAGCTGCTGATTTTTTAAAGGTAAGTTTCTAACCCTTGTGACTGCAAACTAACCTTCCAAATGTGACCTGAGTGTAAACTGATGTGGTGTTTTTCTCCTGATTCTGCAGACAGTCTGGGAACGTGAACTCCCCTGTGCCTCATTAATCTTCTTGGAAAGGTAACTCTGAAGCCTACTGATGACACTTGAGTGTCAGCATTGACTATGTCATTGCTGGTTATTTTAGCAGGACAGTTGCAGCAGTGAGTAGGAATGAAGTCCACACTGTGAACAGCAGAAATTGGAAATTGCTACAAGGAAGGTAATGCAAAGGGAAGAAAGGAGGAGAGCTGCAAGGATAGGGAAGAGGCTGAAGAACAGGAAGGAGAACGGAGAAGGAGGAATAACTGTAGAAACAGTAGTCACCCTAAAGGTGAACATATTTTCCCATGGAGTGATGTGGATTGTGACAAATAATTATAACTAAAAGTTTAATTACTATATAAAGACTCTATTCCACCCTTGAAAATTGTGTTCTGTGGGAATTGTTGTTGTGCAGGGACAACTTCCTGCATACTGACCAATATTATCTTATTGTTTCTTTGTATGCTCATTGCCTATGTATATTGATCTGCTGTCTCTTGTCTTATACCTAGATTGTAAGCTTCTTTGGGCTGGGACTGTCTTTTTGTTCTATGTTTGTGCAGCACCTAGCACACTGGGAGCCCGGTCCATGACTGGGGCTCCTATATGCTACGGTAATATAAAGAATAATATTAATTATTATTATTAAATTATTAATAACCAATCAGTGATGAAAGATTAATAGACTCATGACTTGTTGAAGGAGACCTGAAAAGAGAGACAGAAAGACTCATTATGAGCGCAGAAAAATAGTTCTTAAAGCTTCATTTTGTAAACACAATTGACCAACAGAACTACTCCCTGAATTGCAGAACTGGTCCAAAGAGGAAGAGATGGTGGAGCATGTGCTGAGTGCTCGCAGGAGCCAGTCTGGGAGATAATATATGAACAGACACAGTGAGGTTGCCTAGTGTTTGCAGTGGAGACCCTGTGGCACGTATGGATTTAAACACACCCTGTGATATTATGACCAGCAAATTCAAAGTGCTCTAGGAGAGAATGAAGAGGCTAAGATTTTATGGGATCTGGCAATTGTCACAGACCAAACGGTGCAGGCAAACAAGTCAGACATAGGTTTCGTATAAGCCATGAAGTGGAAAAATCATAGAAGACTAAAACAAAGATGATCCCTGTGGTTACTGGATCACCTGGAGCAATCCCGTAGGGTATGACTGAGCAGCTCAAGAACTCACTTGGCATGCGTGGAGTCTGTTTGTGGTCAGGATTTTTTGGTGACTCATGGGTAGCTGTCCCCTTTTTATGTTTAAAGATCTTGTATGTTGTGAAGGCTGTTGGTTTGAAAACAAGCAAACACATCCTCAGAATGTAATACTGAGGAGGAATAATAATAATAATTTCCAAATGTATCCGCTGGCCCATGAGATATAATTAAAAATGGAATGAAATGAATTTGACATTGCTGTTCTATATGCCCTAGGAGAACACAATACAGTATGCCGGATATACAGTCATTGCTCATCGCCCATGATGAGTCACGTTCAGGAATTCCCCTACTCCTCTCCTTAAGGTTTAGGGCTTATCTACACTGCAGGTTATGTCAATATAATTTATGTCACTCAGGCGTGTGAATAATCCACCCTCCTGCGCGACATAAATTACACCAACCTAAGCTCTGGTATGGAAACCACGGAGGTGGTTTTATTATGGTGATGGGAGAGCTCTGTCTCGTCCGCATAGAGCATCTTCACCAGATGAGCTCTACAGCAGCACAACTGCATTGGTGCACTGCTGTAGCACTTCTAGTGTGGACTAGTCTTGAGTCCCAAGGCTTCCCTGATTCACCAAAGGGATCTTTTACTTTCCATTGTCTCCTCATTCTTTTCCAGCGGAGCCCAGCCTGAACTTCGGATGATGAGTTCCAGCACTTTTTCCCCCTAAGCAAGATCAAGGCTGGCAGCATTCCTCAAGTTCAGGAGACATAGCTTGTCACCGTCTTACTAGAACAAGAAAATATTATGCAGAGAATGAGATAAGGATCACATGAAATAGTATTTTGAAGAGAGAAGGAAAGAAGAAAGAGAACAATTCACTCAAAGCTCTGATTGGAGCTACTCTTAAAAATTCAGGTTTTCCTTGTTTATTTACTGTGTTTTTTTTCTCTGATCAGATCTGTCCTGAAGCATGGCAGGAGCTCTCTGTTTTTCCATCTCTTCTTGTGCTCTGCTTCCTAGCTCACACTTGCATTGCTGCAACTTCTATGCTTTTTTACCTCTCATCTATGCTTTGCTTCCCAAAGTGGAGACTGCAGTATAATAGGATGATTTAATAGGATTTACCAGACTGTGGCACACCGTTCATCCATGCAGCCAAGTATCCTTCTTGCTAGAGTTAATACCTGATGCGTGAAAGGAAAGCAGCAGAATATACTGCCATAATGCACCTATCTGACTGTTCAGTGCTGTATATGGGAACAATTTCTTGATGACTTCTGTAATGAGTGACTGCCTTATGCTTTGAACCATGGGTTTTTCTCACCCTCTTCAGCATTATAGCTTAACTTGCAAAGCTCCCTAAATTATTCATGTCACAATATTCATCAGCTTTTTATAACACGCAGCCAAACTTTTTGTCACCGTCCACATGCTCCTGTGGCAGTGATTTCTGCAGCCTGACTATCCTCTCTAGAGCAGAATTTCTTTTCCAGTGGTTTTGAGGCTGCTGCCCCTGAATATCACTGTGTCCTCTTGTTCTCGGCCATGGGGCCTGGGAACAAGGAGGGAGGAATCACTTTTCACCATGCCGTTCTTCAATTTGGAATAAGTCACTCAAGCCTCAAATGGATGGAATGAGTTCTCTGGCCCATTAAAAAGGCACTTATCTGCTCTGTTTGTTAGAAACCTTTGATCTCTTAAGAAGCCCCAGCAGTGTGAAACAAATTGACAATGTGACTGAACCAGGAGCAAAATAAGCAGAAATGTTTCCCCATCATCATAAAGCCATAAAAAAGCCCTTTCTTCCCTATACACACGGTCTGCATCGTAGGTGGCATATAGACAGCCTGCTGGAAAAAGCAAGGGTTGAGGAGCTGCGCGCTGGCCTGGATCACCTCCTCACACAGAAATCTGTGGAGGCAGGAGTTTGGGCCTTGTGAGCCCCACACCCAGACCCAGCTGGGGGTAGCAATTCCACCAAAAATGCGATGGATCCCAAGGACCTATGCCACTGGTGATAGCTGCTGCTGCTGTCCTCCATAGCTCCCTCACTGAGTTACTTCATTGAAGCCATACTGCTAGAGACCCCCTTAGTTGCTGTTCCACAGCACTCCCCTTGAAGGGGGTTTGACCAGTGTGTAGGGGCCTGTTGAAGAGTTAATTAAGCCCCATGCTGTATTGTCTCTCTGCCAGCTTTTCTGCAGGGTTTTGGAGGTGACTATAGGTGTCTCCTGCTTTTCCTGCCCCCCAGACTGCCCCTCCACAGCAGTGGATCCCTCATCCTCTGAGGGGCTCTCTGGGTTGTCCAAAGGTGAGAGGGAATGGTGAACAGGCACAGCTGAGACCCTCTATGCAACAAGGAAGTGGAGCCAGGAGACCCTCTGTGACCCCAAGACGAGGCAGACATTTTGGCCTAATACATTTCTCTCTCCACCCGGCCACAGGAACTTAAGGCTTGGCTGCACAGCACTAACAGTTCCTGTGCATGACTCAAATCCCACCATAGCCGCCCCACTGACATTATTCACAGTAACGGGAGCAAAGACTTCGTGGCATCAGAAAAAGCCATTCTGCTAGTGCTGAGGCAGCAGGAGCCAACTGGGTGCCGAGAGGAGAGACATCCATTGCTACCATCATTATTGTAAGATTGCAGAAATTGCTGCTGTTTCTAATGCAATTAGTGAATACTGTAATTCCCTCTCAGCAATACTCCTCCATGACCTGCAGTTGGTATTGATTGCAGAAGTACAGTTCATATAGTGGATCAGTCGGTTGGGCACTGGACTGCAACTATGCTATTGGCCCTCTGGGTGACAATAGGCAAGTCACTTCATGTCTCTGGGCCAGAGTTTCCCCTTTATAAATGGGAATAATGATGCTAACCCTTGTTTATGAAGTGCTATATAAGAGCTAGGTATTATTATTTACTCACTGGTTAGAGCTGTCATGAGGATATTCCCCTCCCTTGTGCTCCGTACACTGGCTGTCTATGAAAGTGAAGGACTGGATTTAAGCTAGCTCTGTTGGCTCTGATAAAATAAGGCTTGCTTGCAATGCGCCTCATGCTTTACTGGAATGACACAACCATCCAACACGTATGCACTTGAATGGCTAGGCTTTGGGAGTTCTTGCAATGTGCTGAGCTCCTCCCCAAAAAAATCTTCAAAGTTCTGAACACTTCTTTGATATCTTAATTTTCGTAAGGCTTTTGACACAGTCCTACAAGACATTCTCATAAGCAAACTAGGAAAGCGTGGGCTAGATGAAATTACATCAAGGTGGATGCCCAACTGGTTGAGAGACTGTACTTAAATAGCCATCAGTGGTTCATTGTCAGACTGGGAGCATGTATCTAGTGGGTTTTTACAGGGGTCAGTCCTGGGTCCAGTGCCATTCAACATTTTTGTTAATGACTTGGCTAATGGAGTTGAGAGTATGCTTATAAAATTTGCAGCTGACACCAAGCTAGGTGGGGCTGCAAGCACTTTGGAGAACAGGCTTAGGGTTAAAAATGACTTTGACCGATTAGAAATTGTTCTGAATTCAACAAGATGAAGTTCAGTAAAGACAAATGCAAAGTTCTTCCATTAGGAAGGAAAAAATTAAATGCACAACTACAAAATGGAGAATAACTGGCTAGGTGGTAGGACTGCTGGAAAAGATCTAAGGGTTATAGTGAGTCAACAATGTGATGCTGCTGCGAAAAAGGCGGGTATAATTCTGGGGTGCATTAACAAGAATGTCATATGTAAGATGTGGGAGCTAATTGTCCCACTCTATTCAGCATTGGTGAGGCCTTAGCTGGAGAGTACGGTGTCCAATTCTGGCCCCACACATTAGAAAAGATGTGGACGCATTGGAGAGGGACTAGGGGAGAACCACAAAAATGATAAAAGGGTTAGAAAACCTGCTCTGTGAGGAATGGTTAAACAAACCAGGCATGTTTAGTCTTGAGAAAAGAAGACTGAGGAACAACCTGATAACAGACTTCAAATATGTTAAGAGCTGTTATAAAGAGGACAGGGATCAATTGGTCTCCATGTCCACTGAAGGTGGCCTAATCTGCAGCAAGGGAGATTGAGGTTGGATATTAGGAAAACCGTTCTAACTAGAGGGGTAGTTGAGCTCTGACACAGCCTTCCAAGGGAGGTGGTGGAAGGTTTTTAAAAATAGGCTGGACAAAAAGCTGTCAGGGATGGCCTAGGTATACTTGGTCCTACCACAGCACAAGGGGATGGATGTGGTGACCTCTTGAGATCCCTGCCTTTTCATCACTTCAGTTTTGCTGCCCATTTTCAAATGTCCCCAAATTTCAATGCCTATAAGTCTATTGTGTGTCAAGGAACACTATAGTGTATTAAAGAATGCACAGAAAAATTACTGAAACTATGACTGGTTTAATTATGAGTAAGATAAATTCAGAAAAGTCTAATTGAAACTGCCCGAGCAGGCTAGCGCAAAGGTGAATTCCCATTCTGTCTGAGTCTATGGAAATTCCACCCACCAAAGCACCCTCCTAAGGTATCAGGTTACAAACATTACATCAGCCTTTTTCTGGATTTTTGTTCCCACAGCATTTTTCTCCCTTTTTATTTTCTTCTTCTTCCCGCCGTAAGGAGGAGGGTAAAGGTTAAGAGGTCTCTGAGGGTAGGGAAAACCCAATAGTCACACTTTTAAAACACTTTTTTCCAGTTGGAAAATAGTAAATAAGTGTGAAAAGTGGGGCTTCCTTCCATTTTCACAAGATTTTGTTTCCAATTTTCCAGTCAGAAATTTGACTGCTCTATTGGTTGATCATGTTATGAGAACTGAACACTATTCCTTCTAGGGATGTAGTAGCTCTGTACAAATGAACCCTTTCAAAGTTTTAACAGAGCATGAAGCTTACCAGGGAGGCTGTTTCTACATTTGTATCCATCTGTGCCCTATGAATCCTGGCTGTGGCACAGAGCCAGCATAATGAATGTGTGATGCTATCTGTTGGGATCCACCTAAAACTGATACATGTATCTCCTGATCATAGCCCCATGAGCAAAATTTTATATAAATATCCTGTAATGTATGCAGGAGATGACAGGATCCAACGCCTGGGTAGAATATGAAAATGGGAGGAAAATTGGCAAGCGTAAATGGATGTGACCTGGAAGACAAGAACTTCAGTACAGGTGGAAATCCAAGGTTATTTAGTTTCCACGTATGAGGACTTTGGCAATAATCTTTTAAGAGACTAAGTATCAGTTCTGCTCTCTGATACACACAAGTAGTTCACACTAAAGTTAGTGGCAATTGAGTGGACATATCTGAAAGCACAACGTAGTCCTTGAATTTTAAATGTAAAATTCACTTCACCCACAAACAGTGCAAATAATTGGGGAGGGGAAGGGCATGGACTTATGTTATGGAAGCAACATCTACCTCCACTCTGAAGCCTGGTGAATGCAGTGTAGCCCTCCCACTTGCTCCTATGCCATGACCTATCAAGTGGATCCAAATATATATGGATCCCATGTCCCCATTCCCAGCTCACTTGTGTGCTATGCTATGTGGCTGCATAGAGAACCCCTACGCCGAACGCAGGGGCTGCCAAAGCTTCCCCCTTGCCACATCACCACCTTGACATAGGGGTTTAGTGTTGCAGAGGGCCTTCCGGTGGCCATGCACTCCAGGGTGAATGTTATCTTACGTTTGCTGTCAGAGACATTGAATTTGAAGAAGGTGAGCCCAGAACTTGGCTGAGCCTGGTCAGCACTCCCAAGCTTTTAAAACAGTCTCCGAAATTGCTGCAGGCATATTGGAAGGCAAAAATCACATCAGCCCATCCAGCATGAGACTGGTTCTGCCTTGTCTAGTACTCTTAGTGACTAAGCAGCGATTCGTGTCTGACATGAAGGCTGTAGCCGCCCCAGGGGATGTTCTGTGTCAGCATGAGACTGGATAATGCATCTGAAAACACAACTCTGCTGGAGGGGCAACAACAACAACTTATTTTTAGGTTGCATCTGACCCAGTTCATGAACTGCTGCTAGGTTCATTTAGAAATACATTAAAGGGGAGGAGGGCAAGGACTTTAAGGCCTGTGGTTCAGGGCAATGATTTACAAACAAACAATCTCACATATGCAGAAACGTTCTCTTGAAGTGTCTCTGTATAAATTGTCAATAGAAAGAGCATTTTTGTATTTAAACCATCCTGTGCACAGCTGTGAACCAGTGCACAACAACATCCAGCTAGGAAAGTGGAACTCACTAGAAACAGAGAAACAAGGGTGGCAAGGTAACCAGAAGGTGAAATGGACTAGAAACAAAGACACAAGGTGGGTCAAGTAATACCTTTTGCTGGTGGAAGGTACAAGCTTGCAAGCTACACAGAGCTCCTCATGAGGGCTGGGAAAGGAAGCAAAGTGTAAATACAAGTTGGGACAGATGGTTAAGCAGAACAGGTAAGACTGTAAGACACCTTGGAGGTGGTCACTTGGAAAGAAGGGAGCAGTTGAGGGTTAGATTGTTATGCATAAAGAGTTTGAAGTGGGCAATTCAGGATAGCAGGCAGTGGAGTGTGTTACAAATTGTGCAGTGAGCCATAAAACCATTGTCCCTGTTTAGTCCATAGTTTATGGTGCCTAGCAGAGTTCTGAATTTAAGTTCCCCCAGGCTCACCTTTTGAAGGTGTTGTGCAGCTTTCCTTTGAGGTTAAGTATTGAACAATCAGATATGGAGTGAAAAATGCTCGCCTGCAGGTAATATGTTGTTTTTGTCTTTTATTCAAGAGCATAGTGATTGTCTGGTTTCACCCATATCGTTGTTATTGGGGCATTTGATGCACTGTCTGAGATGTAACACACCCTGTGTTGTGATAGACATGTGCAAGACCCATGAATCGTGAAAGGTGTGTTGTGGTGGTGCTGACCATTGTAGCAGTGGAGATATGGCTACAGGTTTTGCATTTGTTGTTCTGGCAGGGCCTGGTGCCCTTTTCAGTGGGTGTTTCCTGGTCTATGGAGTCTTTGCTTCTGAGGACAAACTTGGCAAGGTGGAGGGGTTGTTTGAAGGCCAGAAGAGGGTGTTAAAAAAAGATTTATTTCAGGATATCAACTTGCTTAGTAATCTGTCCTAACTTGTATTTAGGTCACACTGCTTGCTGGCCTGGCCAAATTTATCCAATTATGTTCTCCCTACCCAAAATTCCCCCTGCATTTTCAGCTGATTCTGCCATTCCTCACTTCTGCAGTGCCATGTTGGCAAAGGCTATGGCATGTAAAAAGCTGCAGGGCTCTGTCTCATCTGTGCTTCTATTTAATGTGCATATGAGAAGGCTTCTGGGTGGGTTAGTAAGGAGACATAGTCTACACAGTCTTTAATACATGGGTGCTACCCAGCTCCACATTTAGCTCTGCCAGCGGCATAGAATGAATGATCCACTGCCTCTATGAGACTGGGACGGGGATGAGGGTAAGTTTGCTAAGATTCAATACAGATAACACAAACAGGAAAGCTGGCAGAACTGCTAAAGACTATATCAGCAACACCAATTGGAGGAGAGCATGCAGTGTTTATGAAACAGGTTCATCAGATAGGGGCCTTGTTAAATCAAAGGCTGCTTCTTAGCAGTAGGGGCCATAAGTGCCTTTTTTCCAGAAATGCCTGGCAAGAAACTTCTTTCAGATGCAGCCATGCCATCACCACCTGGGGCGCTACATCGTGTGAAAATTATGAGATCATCCTGAATTTGGAGCTGGTAGAAAGTGAAGCTGCTTGATTAAGTATTTCCATGCCCAGAGCATGTAATATTGGTAACAAAAATAGAGACCATACCCCAGATATACAAGGAAAGATGCTACTGGCGGGGAGGTAAAGACCCCTTGGCTCTGGAACTGACTTTCTCCATTTTCCACATTAATTTACATCAGCACTTACCTGCAAAATCCACCTCTTGGGAATAGTTTGAGAGCCATAGGGTGAAATCCTGACCTCAGTGAAGGCAGTGAGTTTTGCCATTGATGCTACTGGAGCTAGGAGTTCAGCCCAGAACTTTTCTTCATTTAAACAAAAATGATTTTGTCTCGGAAGTCAGGGCTTATTAAGAGCTATTATAAAATGTTTTTACAACTGCTCATTTAACAATATGCAGTTATTTAAACTGTTTCACAATAGGAAATGGTCTCACATTAGGAAATTTTAGCTGAAAATTTTCACATGAATATTTTGCTCCAAGCCATTTCATGATGCAGAAATTTCATTTTTGGTGATGGTTTTGCCACTGAAAACATGCTAAATCAGAAATATTAACATTTTGCTCTTCACTGCAGCAATTCAATTTACTTTCAAGTGGAAAAGGCTGTCAGTGTGAAATATAAAAAACGCAGAATAAAATGTAAAAATATGTATTGAGGTTTTTAACAGTTTTGTTTCACATTTTTTAATACACTTTTACTCGGAAACATACACTTTTTTGATATAAGAACTCTAATTCACTTAAACTAGCTTGAGAGAATACTTTGTATGGTTATAGACCAAAAATGGCCCCGGGTTCTTGAAGCTATTTTGTTCCGGGCAATAAGGATCTATGTGAGCAAAGGGGGTCCTCCTGTACAGGACAGCTGTACAGATTGGAGCCTCTGATCAGTACTGAAAGCTTTGCTAAAATGCTGCTGAAAAGGTATATTCAGAGCCAATATATTTTCACTTAGTGCTTCCATCCTGAGAAAATCCATAAATGTTTTCTGAACCACATCAGCCATGTTTGCAGATGCTGTAGCATAGACAAGGCGTAGATGTTTTTACCACCGTGTTATCTAATCCTACTTTATTATCAGCTTATGTTTCTCACTAACAGCCAGAAAAGCTTGTTTCTGCTGGAAGGGATAACAAAAGAACATGGCTTAGTGGTTAGAGCCTGGGACTAGAAGGCAGGAGTCTTGGCTCCTCTTTCTGGTCCTACCACTGACCTGCCATGATCTTGGGCAAATCACTTTGTCTTTCTGTGCCTCTTTATTGCCACCTGTGAAATAAAGAGAATTCTGATCTCCCTATGCCGGGGTGCTGAGAAGATTAATGGTTATTTACGATATGCAGCATCATAGCTGTGCTTGGTGTTTAAAAAGCAAATATAAAGATGAGGGCCTAGATTCTCAGAGAAGGGGCTGCTGATCCTAGATCTTGAGGCCACTTCTACTTCAGCCCCAGCATAGAGCAGAGCAGAGTGGGGGCTTCTCTTATGTACACTCGGTGGTTATCACCCTCCAAGGTAATACTACCAGCCAGGGATTGCTGGAGTGCAGTATCACATCTGCTTCCCAGCCCCAAGACCAGGGGCTACTGGATGGCGGTGTAGACAGTGGTTCTAGGTCTACTAGGGATTCCTACATTCAAGGGGAATGCCAAGACAGGGACATCCCCTACATATTTTGCTCCCCTTTCTGCTGTGAAAGGAGCACATCTGGGCTCAAGATTAAACCCAAGATCCCTACCCTCAGGAGGTTTGGTCTAAAATTAGGTCAGGAACAGGACAAAAGTAGACCAAGACCATTGTGGGTGAGTTGAGGGTGGAGAAAACAGTGGTAAAGAAATGGAGGGGATGCATTTGGATGCGTAGATTCCCATGGAAAGGGGCATGTAAAATTGCATGCTTTCATGGATTTCCTGTTTGTTACTTCCCACTTTTTTGTTTTTTGTTTTTTTTAAAAGGTGGATCTACACTGCAGCTGGGACGGGGCTTCCCAGAGCGGGTAGACAGACGTGCTAGCTCTGCTCAAGCCCATGTGCTAAAAATAGCAGTGTGGCCATGGCCACACAGGCTAGAGCTTGGGCTAGCCATCTGAGAACAATCCCACCTGACCTCTGCATCCATACTCGGGTGGCTAGCCTGAGCTGCCACCCATGCTGCTGCACCCATACAGCTATTTTTAGCATGCAAGCTTGAGCAGAGCTAGCATGTGTCTGTCTACCCACTCTGGGAAGTGCCCTCCCAGATGCTGTGGAGATGTATCCTATATGTACATTTATCTAAATGAAATATCTGCCAGTTAAATCTCTTAATTAATGTCGGCAAAACACCAAGGTACTTGGAGAAAAGGCACTTCAGAAGGACTAAATATGACTATTCTAAGAGTTTAAGAAAACTGTAGTTCTGCATAGTGAGTGCTGAAAGGTATAGGGCTCCCAGGTGTAGCAATCCCTTGTTCATGTATACTCTGTGTCCAGCACCTAGGAAAGATCACAGCCAAAGAGTTCTACCCGAAGAGCAATGCTTCGATACCAGCTTTTAGGAACAATGCGGAGGAACTGGGAAAATATGGGTGGATTTAAAAAATGCTTGACCTGTCCACTGCTGTTCACATTCCCCACGAAGACCTGAAAGTAAACAGAAAACAATTAATTAATGAAAAGGTGGCATATTAAAAAAGCAATAGCATTTTTAAGACATCTAAATACTTCAGCATTGCTGTGTTAGGAGACAGTATAATGTATATACAGCCATCCTTCTCTAGGTCACTGGTTATAATCCAATCTAGATTGATAACAGCTAAATTTGTCTGTTTTGTAGTTTGTGTGAAATGGTTTCTGCTTCCATTTATATCACAGAAACTGTCACCACACTTGGTGTTAATTGTTCCCTGTGTTGGCTGAAGACTGCGATCTCCTCTCTCATCTCTCACTGTGGTCCCTGCAGTTTCAAATTGAAGCACCTCTATCAGGATGGTTTGGGGGATTTTGTACTATTAAGTGCAGTACCTGCTGTGTGGATCTACAGAGGTCTCAGCTCTGCCAATCTGGGACCCTCCACCAGCATTTAAATTCACTTAAAAAAATTAAAGCAAATAAATATTTTGCAGGGAAGTTTAGCTGAGGCTTCAGCATATTCATTCTGTGCATTCCTCTGAAATGTCCCTCTTTAAAAGGCATGCCATCGATTTCATCCCAGCCCTTCAACAGCATTCCACACAAATGTAACAGCCCCTCCCTTTTATTGTTGACAATCATTTATATCAGAAATAAAGAACTGAAATGGAAATTAGAGTCATCTATAAGAGAAGAACGACCTCTCCAAGCATTTTAAATTCAACGGCAGGATCAATTTTGTGTGTGCCTCATTCTGGGGCCATGCGGCCTGTGTCTCACATTATGTCCTACATTTGGGCCTTGGGAGTTATGACAATATGCTCAGGATTCAGAAATAGGGACAGGATTCTCTTAGTTTAAAACAGTACCTTTTCCACTGACGTGGAGTTATCTATATAAGGTTTCCATTCTGTATCTTGATCACTGTAAAGGATGGCATAGGTTTTCACAAACTGTTCAGTCGACATGGACTTGCAACCCTGGGTTGTGATAGCGGTTATCTTCATAGCTTTGAGGAGATCAATCTGCAGCCACTGCTGGTTGTTGTTTGACTACAGTCAATACAAAAAGAATGTGTAAGCAAATGTGTGTTTGTGTTTATATTAACACAATCCAAACCTTTGCTTAATGACAGTTAAAGTTGCATGAAGACACCCGCCCACCCAGAACCTCAAACACATGGAAAGGAAGCTAAGGGAAACACTACCAGCATTCTGTGCTGGCCACACATCAACTTAATCACACAGATGATATACGCTGACCTGCCATACGGCATTCCAGCACAGAATGAAGAGCAATACAAATTCATCCCTGGCAGATCTCATCAGTAGATCTCAAAGCACTTTACATTATCATTACGTTATCATTATCCCCATTTTACAGATAGGGAAACTGAGGCATGGGGTAGTGAGCTGCTCAAGGTCACCCAGCAAGCCAGTGAAAGAGCTGGTAACAGAACCCAGGCCTCTTGAGTCTCACTCCAATGCTCTAGTCACTAGGCTGTACTGCCTATCAACAATAAAAACGAACACCACCACCAGGAGTGAATTTGGCTCACAGGCCACCAACCTTCAGAGTTTACTCATCCTCTGAGTCCAAAGAGACCACTCCTGTGAGTAAGGGCTGCAGGGTAAGACCCATTAAGTTGAGCATGCTGGACTGCTTCCAGTCACCACATGTGGTTTCATTGCTTTCCACCTCACATTATGAAATAAGCAAATATTTTTTTAAACTCTTTTCTTTGAAGGAGCTGAGCATGCCACAAACCTCCAACTAGAAGGGAGCTAAACAGGCTTTTCACAGGAGAGCCATAAAGCACAAACCAGGGCACAGCATGGAGGGAGCACATAGAACAGGTGCACAGACACACCAGAGAAGCAGCACATTTGCTAACAGCAGGTGTGATTTTGCAGCTCTTTTGTGTGCTTGTTACCTTTGCTTGCCAGGCATTCACCCTCCCTTTCTGATTGAGACGGGCGAGGGAAGGCTCCCATGAGTCAAACCAGGTTTTCTTATAGGAAGAAGCTGTAATCTGAGCATTCTTGATCTCCCCATTTTCCATTCCCAGTGGTGTAGAACAGCCTGTTAAGAGAACAGCAGTAAGTCTTTATTTCTTCTCTTGAGAAGCAGTGGACTAGAGGAATAAGCAACAGGCTAAGAACGTCTGAGTTAATCTAATCTCCACCACTACCTTGCTGTGTGGCCTTGCTCAAGTCATTTTAACCCTCTTGTGCCCCAGTTTCCTCATTTTTAAAATGGGGGTCATTAACAGGGTTGTCGTGAGAATTCATTAATTAAAACTTATAAAGCATTTTGAAGTTGTGAAGTGTGAATCCTAAATATTCAGGGAGTGGCAGAAGAGAACACATTGGCAGTCGGGGAGGGGAGATTTTTTTGCCCAGTCATTGTTAAAAATATGTTCTGCAGAACTATGAAATAAAAGGTTTATGCATCTGCCTATTATGGGTGAGACCGTCAAAACCACAGAGCTAGATCAATTCTGAGCGCTTCTGAAAGTCCCACCCTATATCCTCATATTGCCATTCAACTAAAACAACAAGGGACTGGATGGCCAGGCAACTGGAAAGAGGCTCCCCAACTTCTCATTTCTAAGTTGTAGGTTTGAATCTAGCTCAGGGCAGGTGCAACTGAAAGTCACCAGTGCAATGTGATGACTGAAATGTCTTGTGTGAAAAGAATTTTATGAACTTCGTCCTGTTCCTGCTGGCCATGAGGTCCCATCATCGCTTCACATAGCGCTGACCCTCAGCATGCTAACTAGCTCCTTTGTTGTTCGCCTCAACAGAGAGGCCAATGACTGAAGGAAACAGGAAGAGCCAGCTCTGTTCCCAACTTCCAGAGGAAGTTCCCCCAGGTCTGTGTTAAGGCACACACAGCAGTGTACAGGAAGCTGGTAACTGACTCTGACCACGCCTTGCCTGTTCTGTGCGTAAACTGAGGAAAGCAGTCTCCAGAGTTGTTGGTCCAAATCCAAAACACCAGTACCGAGGGTGGGCTTTTCAAAAGCACTGAAGAGAGAAAGGCCCCAACTTCCAATTACTTTGAATGGAAGTTGGGCACCCAGATGCTTTTAAAAATCTCACTCTAAATTCATTAAGGCCAAGGATTTCAGAAAAGTCTTGTGATTTTTGTTTGCCCAACTTGAGAAACTCAGTTTTCAGAGGGTGTGGGCAGAGCTCTGTCTGAAAATCAGGCTCCTTTGAGGTGTCTCATGGTAGGCACCGAAAATCATGAAAATTGCTTTTGAAAATCTTGGCCCACAAAAAAAAGAGTTGAACCTATTTTTCTAAGGAGGTGGAAGGGAAACAAGCACAAGTGAGTTCTCATTACCTTCAACTTCGCAGCCCAGGAGTTCCATCCGAAGAGTAGGCCTGTTGTAGGAGACAGTTGGATAGACCCTAATATACCTAGCAATGATAGGTGGATCAATATGATTGTCTTTTATCCCATGAGCATCTGAATTACCTTCAAAAAACTAGTAAAACAGAAAAAAAAACAATTAAGAATTCACAAAAGATCATTAATTAAAAGCAATTGCAACCTTGGTCCTGCAAATCCTCTCTCATGTGATTAAGTCTTTACTTATGCAAGTACTCTCACTATAGCAAAACCTAAAACAAATCATCCTTATCTTTGCTTTACTATAGTACTCAGAGACTAAATCAGGGCTCCATTGTGTTAGGCGCAGTACAGACCTTTGAGGATATTAGTAGGCAGGCTAATAAGAAATCGAAACCTAACCTGCATTTGCACCTATCATACAAACATCATGACCTTGTGGATACGTCTACACTACTGCAGCGACAGGTGCAGTGTGCTGGGGCTGTGCTGCTGTAGTGCCATAATGCAGATGCTTTCTTTGTTGATGGAAGGGCTTTTTCCATCAGTGTAGTTAATTTTCCTCTCCAAGAGGTCTGTGGAAGAATTCTTCCAATTGACCTATCCACATCTAGAGGGGTTAGGCCGACCTAACGACATTACACAGGGTGAGATATTTTTCACAGCCCTGAGCAATGTAGTTAGGTCAATCTAATTTTTAGGTGGAGGAAGGCCTTAGAGTTGAGCTCCAGCCGGCAGCGGCGGAGTATAGATCGATACGAGACTGCGGGAAGGTCAGGTGCTATATGGTCACCTCAGTTGCACATGCCTTAGGTCACTACAGCTAATATTGCTTACTAAACTATTGTGATAGGGTGCAGGGCTGGTCCCTACTGAGCACGGGCATGACTTCAGCCCAGCTTCACTCTCCTTGCGCATGTGCTCAGGGGAAGGGCGGTGAGACAGAAGTGGAGACAGAGGCCTATGGGGAAGTGGGGCCGCACAACCAGGGTTAGAGGGCTGGGTTGAACTGGAAAGATTCCTCATCTCTTATTATGTTCTTGTATTTTGCTTTGTTATACACATCAGGCCAGATGTGTGACGGGATTTAGGCGCCTCACGATGTAGATAGGCATGTAATGGGGCATTCAAAATCACCTTTAGGTACTTAGGTCCTTTGGAAAACCCCACTAATTCCTATCTGCCTCTTCATGCGCCCAAATATCTTTAAAAATCTAACCCCTTATTCCTTGAGAAAAGATCCTGGTGGCTGTATTGTGTTACTTTCTGCTGAGCCTTTCCACCCGCTTACAGCAACGTAAAGCCAGGGGTGGCGGGGTGATTAACGAGCAGGCAGACCTTCTGTTCCCCAGTGCTGTTTCCTCTGAAGGTGATCCACTTCCGTTTATCCTTGCTGTAAGTCATCAAGAACTTTTGGACATACAAGGACTTCAACAACTGCTTGGCTCCCTGCGTCTGTATTCCTGTGATCAGAACTTGCCTTTTCAGGTCCACCTGTATAAAACAGCAAGATATACAAAATTGTAAAAAAAAGAAAAAAAAAAGAAAAAAAAACCCTGAAAAAAACCCCACACCCCACACACAAAACACCTGCTCCATGACTCCAATTTCACCCTCTGGCACCTGTGGCGTGGTGCCCAGCTTGCATTGATGCACTCAGAATGGCACTTCCATGCTCAAGATGGGTGATGGGCTGACGCGAGAGTCCAAATGAAGAGCTGTGCCCTAACCTATTTTATTTGTGGGTGTATTTACTTATAGGCATTTTTGTGGTGCCCATCACCATAGCAGCTGGGCACCTGACAAATATTACTGCATCCATCCTCACAGCATCCCTGGGCAAAGGAGTGGAGTATTGCTATCTCCACGGTAGAGTTGGGGAGAGCGTGGCACAGAATGGTTAAGGGTTACATTTCAAAAGTGGCCTCTCATTTTGAGCACCAAGCCCAGGAGTACCAACTCTCCAGAACTGTCCTGGTGTCTCTAGGAATTAAAGAACAATTTTTTTATTAAAGATTGTGTCATGATGAAACCTCCAGGAATATGTCCATCCAAAACAAGGAACCCCAATCCAGCCAGATGTACCCAAGGCTTGTTTTTTGGGGTGTTGCACACCCACAACTCCAACTGAAGCCACCGGGGGCTACGAGCATTCAGCACCTCTGAAAAAAAATCAGACCCTGGCATCTCTCAAGCTGGACACACAATCACGCTCCAAGAAACCAGCAGCAATGTTTGGCAGTGTGCGTCTAACTGACCGGCACATGGTCACACGGTAATTGTGTAGCAGTGCAAGGAACAGAGCCAAGGTCTCCTGATTCCTGGGAATGGAGGCCTTCACCAGAAGGCCATTCCTCTCCCCTCAGGCCTTCCGATGCAGACAGTGAGAAGGTCAGTTGTGTTATTTACTAGTGAAGCTGTGCAGGAAAAGAAAGATGCTCTTTCTGTAGCTGATCAGACGTAAAAAAGCCCAATGGAACAGTTTGTACAGTGAAACAGAAATCAGATGTCCACCCCATGACTATACTGGAAGATTAGCTGTTTACACAGCCAGGGGTGAATATGCGTACACACTGAGAATAGGGGACAACAAAAGGAAAGTCTGCATCTACAGTATGGTTATACCCTGGGCAGCGGCAGGGCAAACTTCCCCAGAATTACCCCTGACAACAGGCCACAGCCCTGACACAATGCTAAGACAATGGGTCAGTACTCACTTGAAAGGGAGCGTGCGAGCTACTAAATTACCAATGCCACTTCCAGCAACACCTGAGTTTCCCTCGGCAGTCTCTTTGGGGAAGTCTAGTTATAATCTGACCCGGTTTAAGGCACGAGATACAAGAGAATCCTGGCAAGCGTGTGGTGGTGTAGCTGCAGGCGTCACCTAACTCGTCCGGACCTAGCAGTGGGCAAGCATGTGTTATACCAACCATACCTCGATCCACGGGAGTTCAGCTTGTTCCACCTCAGTGCTCCAAGCGTTATATGTTCCAGCGTTGTTTAATCTAGCTAATTTAGGCTCCCAATAGTCTAGGTGGAAAAAAGGAACAAGAATTTATGGCATAAAAGATCAAGGAAAACTAGAAAGTCACAGGCTTCTCAGCATGCACACTGGCTTTTTTATTGTTTGTCCTGAAGAAAACGAGAGACTTCAGTCCAAATATCTGATAAATTGTAATGCTGATGAACTTTTCAGCAATGTTGGACATTATCAGCAATTAAAAATTGATTGATTGTATCTTTGAAATCATGGTTTTAGTCAGAAAAGTGGCTTTAAAAATAACGTAATACCCGGCTCTTATTTAAAAATTTTCATCAGCGGGTCTCGAAGTGCAGGGTCAGTTTCATTATCCCCATTTTATAAATGGGAAAACTCAGGCAGCGAGGCAAAGTGATTTTCCCAAGGTCACCCAACGGGCCAATGGCAGAGCCAGGAATAGAACCCAGGTCTCCTGACTCCGTGATGGAGTCCCACAGGAACAGCGCTCCAGAACCACTGAAAGCGAAGCCAGACAGAACTCTAGTGGATGGGGTCTATCTTCAGGTCCTCACACCAGTGCAGCCCCCTCCTGAATCTGACCTTGGAGCGTTCAGCCCCCCTGCTCCACCTGAGCTCCCCACAGTGAATCCCCCTGGATGGGACCCTGGGGAGCTCCTACATGCCCCCAAAGGGGCCATGGCCCCCTCTACAGTCAGAAGTGATTCACTGCCAGTGTGGAAGTCAGATGGGTTTATTCGTTTTCAGGATCACAGCGTAGAAAGGCTTGGTTAGCAGATGAATCAAAAGTTACAGCAGTGACCAACTGGGGAGCTCTAGAGCCCCATTTTTGGGCTCTGCCCCATGCGATCCCTCACAAAGGACTGATTCTTCCAGCCAGCCACCCCCAATCACACCTCCTTACACCTCCACAGCTCTTCATCTTTTTTCCAGGCAAGGTGGCCAACTCTCCTTGTTTCAACTTGCCTCAACTGGTTACAACCTGTTGCAGCTGGTTGACACAAGGCCGAGGAGTCCTGGCTATTGTTCGTGTGCATGTGGATCGAGGAAGGCCCATCCATACTCTAGTGGTCTTTGCAATGATCACATACCCAGTCCCATCACCAAAATACATGAGTAGGACATAGCACTCAGAGAAAACCCGCAAAAATATTTCCACTTCCCTGTCCTGTACTTTAGCCAGCACATAGAACAGGAGGAGCAGAAAAGCCTATCCCACTGTCAGGAGACTACAGTGATATGGGCCTGGTCTACACAGCTAAAGTTTTGTTGGCACAGTTCTATTGGTTGGGGGAAGAGGGAAATTACAATTGTGCTGGCAATCTCTCCTCCAGCTGTTTCTGTAGGCATAGCTGGTGCTGTTCAGGGAGGCAGTGTAGCTATCCCACTAGAACGCCTTCTGACACTTTATGCTGCATCTCCGCTAGGGTGCTCTGCTGGCATAGCTATGCCAGGTTAGGCTCTGGAGTGTACATATGGCCTTGGGTGGCTCAATCTTGCTCAGACTCTAGGCCTGCAGAACCAGAGAGTTTTTTGAAGTCTGACAGCCTGTTAATTACTGAAATGATCCGGTAAGACAGTTGCACGAGACACAAAGAGGCAGAGAAAAATCTAGAATTGCAAAAAGTCTTATTATTGAAGACCATGTCTGACCTTCTCAAAGAACAAAATATTCTTCAACCATGTGTTTAAACTTACTTATGTGATGAGAAGCACTGATTTGTGAATCAAGGATAAGTCCATTCATTAGGCCCATTGGCAACTTGCACTCTAGAGAGAACACAGAAATGTTTGATTACTGATGAGCTTCATTCCATAACTTATCTGGAAAAAAGAGGGTCATTCAGAATCATGTTCTGAAAGGCTGGCTGGGCCTTTTTGATGAGGTCACCCTTTGCTCCAACTCCCCATAGGGCATGTTTGGACTTCATCATTGTAAAAGAGAGATTTATATGTCCACAGAGCCAAATACATCTCTGCAATCAATTTCCTCAATTAGGGATTCATGGGTCATTTTAAGGAAACAACTAATGTAAAGTTAGTGCTCTGAATTCTATATAATACTTATTTTAAATTCAATTTACTATAATTATTCTATGAGCTTCCCCTTTATAAACACAGGAGTGTCCGCGATTCAGATTCTATTCAATCATTACTGTCCCACGCCCAACAATTACTTTAAATACTCCCTGAAAGGGTGAGAGAGAACTTTATAATGAGAATCCTGTATATTAGAATTATTACGGTTAGATTCAGTACCTTTTTCTACAACAATAAAGGACGCTTGCATTCCAGCTTGCTGATATTCCCCCACTTCGGTGTCTAAAAGCCACACACCAGCTTTTGGTGGTATCATTTCAATAGTTCGAAATGAGCCTTTAAAAGAGAGAGGAGGGAAAAAAAATCACATCTAATCTATTGAAATGTTAGCAGGAGTGAGACTGAATATTAAACCAACGCCTATCCTACCCATTTCTGGTGGCCTGAAAGCGAGAGTCAAATATCCTGTACCTATTGGAAAAAGTAGCAGATACCACTAACCGCATTCTCCTCTTAATAAATGGGTTCTAATTAAAGACTTGCTAGAATCTAAAGTTCAGATCTGAATCCAAGCTTCACCGCTTTAAAATTTGCCTTTTCACAACCTTGGATGCATGCACATATTGTGTAATGCTGTGTACACAGCACGTGCTGTATGGCCATGTCATGAATGACCAAACCTCTTACACTGATCCACGCTGTGGCCACAGTAACTGAGGGGCTGATGCTGGCCTGTGCTCCAGCCACTGGTCTGGCATTGTGTAAAGGGTTGGAAAGGAGCACAACAGGCTATCCAGAACTCCTCTGGTGCACGCGTCAGCCCTTATGCTGCCCCATCACCCTGACAGGCCCCAGCACCAGGGGTGGCCAAGATCGGGTCCCTGCTAATCTTTTTGCTTGTGCATTTCAGACTCTGAAGGCACAGCTTAGAATCTGCCCCAATGCCCTGATTTACACAATGCAAACCTCCACCTAAACATCGCTTAACCACAGGGGTCTCTCTGTTTTGTTGTTTGCTTTCGATACTACAGTGCTGCCAACTCTCATGATCTATTGCGACTCTCGCAACATTTGGTGTTTTTCTTAAAACCCCAGGTCCTGACTTGACAAGAATCTCAGCTTTCACTTTAAACAAAGGGACATTTCCCACTCTCAGTTGTGGAGGAAAGCTTGAAAATGTGAACTCCAAAGGCTCAAAATCCCCAGAGGCAAAGGACCCAATATTTATCATTTTTAAACTCTCATGGTTTTTAAGACAATATCCTGATTTTGGGTGGAGCTCCTCTCCTGTTTTCTGAATGCTTGGGGATGACAGTGCTGCACAAATAAATATGGATGCACATGACAGCAACACTTTTGGAATGAGAACGGTTTGCACAGCATGTAGTTGAGCAGACCACGTGTTCTTATAAGCGTTTATAGCTCATCTAATTTCTCTTTAGGCCCAGCAGTTCTGTAGCCTCACTTAGATTGTCATTTTTACTTGTCTGCAACATAGGATGTTCTCTTTGTGACACCATATAGAATATATAATAATCTTAACAGGCCAAATTCTGACTGCCTTACGTTGAGTAGCATCTCAGTCCATGAGTAGTCCCTCTCACTTTAGCAGCACTGCCTGTGAACTATGGTGCTGCTCAGCGTTAGTAATGGTGGCGGATCATGACTGCACTGTTGCATCATTTTAATAGAATCATAGAAATGTAAGGCTAGAAGGGATCTTGAGAAGTCATTAAGTCCATGTCCCTGTGTCATGGCAGGGCCAAATAAATTTAGACCATCCCTGATTGGTGTTTGTCCACCCCCACGCCCCTCCCAACCCCCCCCCTTTTTTTTAAATAAACCTTCAGTGATGGGAATTCCACAATCTCCTTTGGAAGCCTATTTCAGAGCTCTTAGGATCAGAAAGTTTTTCCTAATACCCAACATAATTCTGCTTTGTTGCAGATTAGGCCAATTACTTCTTGTCCTATCTTCAGTGGGGAGCAATTGGTCAACATCCTCTTTATAACAGCACTTAACATATTTGAAGACTGTTACCAGGTCCTGCTCAGTCTTCTTTTCTCAAGACTAAACATGCCCAGGTTTTTTAACCATTCCTCATAGATCAGTTTTTCTAAACCTTTTATCATTTTTGTTGGTCTCCTCGGGACTGTCTCCAATGTGTCCACATCGTTCCTAATGTGTGGGGCCCAGAATTGGATGCAATACTACAGCTGAGGCCTCACCAGTGCTGATTAGAGCAGAACAATTACCTCCCATGCCTTACATATGACACTCCTGATTAATACACCCCAGAATATTAGAATGATATCACAGCTGCACCACATTGTTGACTCATTTTAAATTTGTGATCTACTATCACCCCCAGATCCTTTTCAGCAGTCCTAACACCGAGATAGTTATTCCCCATTTTGTAGTTGTGCATTTGACTTTTTCCTTCCTAAGTGAAATACTTGGCACTTGTCTTTATTGAATGTCATCTTGTTGAATTCAGACCAATTCTCCAATTTGCCAAAGTCATTTGGAATTCTAATCCTGTCCTCCAAAATGTCTGGACCCCTCCCAGCGTGGCGCCATCTACATATTTTACAAGCATACTTCTCGACTCCATTATCTATGTCACTAATGAAAATATTGACTAATACTGGACCCACGATTGACCCACGTGGTACCCCACCAGATACATCCTCCCAGTTTAACAGTGAGCCTCCCCCACATAGTAATTTCTCTAGTTTGGTTATGGGAATGTCATATGGGACTGTATCAAAAGCATTCTGATAGCAACAAAAGAGTTCTATTCTGATTAGTCACTAGTTATTCATTGGTTCTTTCTTTCCAGTATGAATAATAAGCTCTCTAGCCTCACGTCTCCAAGCATTTTACAAAGAGAAATGAACACTGTCCTCATTCTGCAGATGGGGGAAATTGAGAAGAGAAGGGACTGAACCATGTTCACACACAGCAGGTCAGTGGTAGAGCTGGGAATAGACCCCAATCCAGTGCCCTCTGCACTGGACAACACTGCCTCCCACCCCCATCTCCCTTACACAAACCTGCTATGCCTGATCAGCACGTCAGTTCATGCACTCCCATATCCTGTCTCTAACCTTGCCCAGTATCTTACATTTCAGAGGACAGTTGCCTCCTCTCCACCTCCCCACTCAATGAGGTAGATGGTGCTGGGGAAGTTCTTTCTGACCTCACAGGAAATGAACAGTTAGTACCTTGAAACAAGACAATCATCATTGTCTAACTGGGCCCAAGCCAATTTCTGTACTTTAGAAGGATCGCTCCAGCATTGCCAAGTGTCAGACATAGCCTCCTAATTAGGAGTATGAAGACAATACACTGATTTGATATGTACCTGGAAGGAGAGGGTAGACACCAAGCTGATGCCCATGGACTCCATGTTCTTTGAAGGTCTGACCATGAAAGTGAACCACATGAATATCTTTTGACCCGCCCATATTCAACAAATGCCATCGGACCAGTTCATCTTTATACATCCTCAGACCTTGCAAGTGGTATATGATCCCATTAATGGCTGAAAAGAAAAAAAAATATATATTCACAAGGGATGGAAGAAACTGCTAACACATACCAGCTGAGAAACAAAGATGTCAACTAGAGTTGGACCAGAGGATATAGATCTAAAGGTCCCCTAAGCTTATAGCGCTTCGGATATTGTGTCCTGGTCCATGCCAGTCTCTAGTGTCAACATATAACAACGACCTTTTCAGTTAATGAACTAAATGTCACTACAAGCGTAGTTGCTGGTCATTCAAATAAGTGAGAATGCTTTCTACCTTTCTCATAGAAACAAAATTAATAAAAGCCCCAGAGACTTTTGAACAGTTAAGGGTAGATAGTGCTGGAATTTGGCTGCTCGAGTCCAATATGCAGCAAGTTTGATTCATATTAAGGTTGTGAACCAAATGCGTCTCATAAAGCCTATATTAGGGGACCTAAATTAAATTGATAGTGACCCTTTAAGAGGAACCAAGTGGGTGTTGCAGCTCTTTGAAATTTTCAAGAAAAACAACCCCAGAATCCCTGCTGGAAGGGGGGCGGGATCTAGAAAACATGAACCGACTGTTAAGCAATGCCAACATGTCTGCCTAAAGCAATAGCTCTGAGATGGGTGAACTATCCCCTTCATTTCAATAGTGTATTGATTCTGAAATGTAAAGGTGATGATTTAAATATCAACTGTGTTAACTATTTCACTTCTGATCATTGTAATGGAAACATCCAGTGTAGGGCTCGGAAAAATTTGTCACGCAGAACAAGTACAGTTGGCAAGATCAGGCCCTAAACATCCAGTTTAGGCTGTGAGCAAAACTAGACCCGTAACTGCTTGGGCAGCCCCCTGCATTAAGAAGCAAAACTAACCTTTGTCTGGTAACCTTTGTCTGGTATTAAAATACGTTGGCTGGGCGGAAGTTGTCTGAAATAAGCAGTGGGCAACTAGCCACAAGTCGGCAAAACATCTAACCACAGGCTTAGAGCAGACATTGGCAAAGGGCAGCTTCTCTCTATTTTCCAGCCTGTAATTATTAACCAATAAACTAATGAAAAACAAGTTTTAAACCCAATCTCTAGTCGAGGTTGAAAGCTACGTATTATGTTGCTAGGAAAAAAATTCTGCTAAGGCAGAGGGAAACGGGTATAACAAGCACCCCTGGGAACCGCTCGGGGAGACTCTCCGTGGATCCGTCAAGGCCTTACCGGATGCCCCGGGCAGGTCGGTTCCCTGGTCGCAACTCACCTAGAGAGTGGTTGATGGGTCTCCCCACTCTATTGCTTTTGGTAGGTGCTTTCTTCCTATGCTTCAGGATAGCTGTAGAGGGTGGTTGTTATTGCTACTGCTTTTGAAACCATAATCCTGGCTGTGTCTATAACTGTCCTCCTCATTCACCAGGTCTGTCTGCTGGTGTGGAAGGTGTTTTTAGCCCAGCTTTTACTAAGCTATCAGTATAATAAAACACTTTATTTAAGTTGTCCGTCTGCCTCTTTCCACCACTGAAACAATAAATTAAGAACCTTCCGCCTCAGCGGAGTACATTCAGCAAATGTGCTTATCCTAATCCCAAACCATCTCTCACACCTCCTCAGTTGGGGGGATTTATTATTAAAACAACCTAACAGGAGTGACTGTATTGCTGTCATTCATTTCCATACTACATTCAGAAAAAACTGAATTTTTCACATTTAAATGAAAATGCCACAGAATTCAGTCTGCTGCACCAGAATGCCAAAGAATTCAGAGACTAGGCCACAGGATTTAAGCACAGCATTCTGTAGTGTGTGGGGGCTTGAATACAATAAAGCTGACTTTGTTAATGACAATACATCTGACTTATACCTGACTTTAAGGACCACATTTTTAAAATGTGGCTTCCATTTTTGCATGTGAGATTCTTTTTTTTTTTTTTGCATATGATCACTTGTTCAGAGGAATTCTAGTACTTAAGGGCCATGTTTCCAAAAGAGCTCTTCCATTTAGGCACCCAAAGGAAGTGATCAAATTTTCAAAAACGTGGGGCACCAACAGCTCTCACTGTTGTCAACGTGAGCTGATCAGTACTGAGCGTTTTGGAATAACTGCCCACTTCTTTTGGTACCTAAGTGGAGCTGAACAATTCTGAAGAGCCAGCCTCAGTTGTGGGTGCTGAGCACATCTGAAAATCCACCCCACATGCACAGTTCCCATTTGTGCTAATTAGAGCTGACTGAAACTTGGAATTTCTGTTTCATGGGAAATTTCAAAGCTTTTCTGAAACAGAACCAAAAGTGTATTTTTATGTGAAATTTAATTAAAAACACAGATGAAATTTTGCAAACAATTTTGGTGTAATCACAACACCGTTTTCTAACAGAAAATTGTTTCAACTGAAATTTTCCTATCAGCTCTATTGCCAAAAACGAGCACATGGGGCCTCTGGTAGATGTGGCTGAAAACCTTCCCTTGAAACTACTTTTTGATGGAAAATTGATTTAAAAAAAAAAAAAAAAGAAAGAAATCTCTCACAAAAAGGTTCTGTTTTCCATGGAAAACTTCAATTTTTTGTTGAAAAACTGAAGCAGAGAGTTTATGGTTTTCAGCCTACAACTGAAAGCTTCCTGCCCAAAAGCCGAAAACTTCATTTTTTTTTCAAAAAGTCAAAATTTTCTCTGGAAAATTTTAAAACCCTTTTTTCCTGTTTTTGTTAATTTCAAATCAGCTCTAGTCTGTATATGCAGATTCTATTTTATACGTACAAGGGATAGTGCAAAATGTATATGCAAATGATGTGTGCGTGCAACGATGCAAATGCACCAAAAGCGGCTGGGTTGAGGTATTTTTAATTCCTCCCTCTCCCCTCCCAATGTGGATAACTGACAAAGGGAAACATTAGTACCATGAAATTTGTGGCATTTTTGCACTTCTAGGGTCTTCTCATTGCAAGTCCTTTTGGAACGTTTATCAAAGTACCAGCTTTTCTCTTCATCAAAGACCATAAAAAGCAGGACAAACTCTCGGGTATCTACCGGCCTATTGCTAATCGCACTGAGGGTTCCCTTTCGACAGATCAAGACTGGACCAATCAAGCCAGAGTGAATATCTTTCTCCTGGAAGGCAATAAATACAAATTACAAGTAAGAGTTAGGGTTTCCCAAAATACATCATTAACAACAATTTGCACAGTCACAGGGGCTTTCATTTGAGGATTTTGCCTTACAAATATTAACAGCAGAGCACAGGAATGGCCAGACTGCAACAGACCCAAAGCCCATCTAGTTCAGCATCCTTTCTCCAACAGTGGCCAGTGCCAGATTTTTTTCCATGTTTTTTAATGCCCCATAATGTACACTGCAAGTCTTTGAGCCCTGTCTAGATCTGCAATATCCTTTTTGAGATGGGTGGCCAGTTCCACAGCAGTATTCCAGAGAAGACTGCATCACTGATCTATATAATGGCATTATAATAGTTTCTGTATTGTTCCTCATCCTATTCCATATGCATCCTAACATTTTGTTTGTTTTTTCGACCACAGCTGCACATTGAGTTGAGGTTTTCACTGAGCTGTCTGCAGTGATGCTCAGGTATATTTCCTGAATTGATATGGTCAAGTAGTTTAACTTTTTCTGTCCAATATGCATTGTTTTGTGTATGTCAACATTGAACTTAATCTACCATAATGTTGCGCATTCAGTTAACTTGGTTAAATCCTTCTGATGTTCCTCACAGGCTTTTCTGGACTTGGCTAACCTAAAATAACTGTCATCAATGGATATTTCTACCTCACAATTCACTCCCTGCACCCACTTTCCAGGTCATTACAAAAATATTATTGAACCCTGGATCTTGTATACAATCTTGTGACTCCCTGCTGGTAGACTTCTGGCATCATGAAAATTGACCATTTAATCCTACTGTTTGTTAAATGGCTCTTTTAACCAGTATCTGATCCATGACGATACTCAGCCTCCCGTTCTATGACTACTTACTTCCTTTAATAGCCTTCTCTGCATGACCTTGTCAAGGGTGTTTCAAAAGTCTATATAAAATATGCCACCCGATGCTGCTTTACCCACTATTTTATTGACACATTCAAAGGATTCTAACAGATTCATGACACACAGCTTTCCTTTACAGAAACCAGGCTGGGTAGACTATCATACTGTGATCTTCCAGATCTTTTATTACTCTATTTTTAATGATTATTTCAACCAATTTACTAAGTACAGAAGTGAGGCTTTATTAATTAGTAAATTTTCAACACCCCAGTGATGTGGGGTAAAGGTCCCATTTTACAAATGGGGAATCCAGATCCTAGATGTATTTGAACATCACATAGCAAACTTGAGGACTGGGAGAATCTTTCAGCTATGCTACATTCCTAACTAAAGGCCTGATCCAAAGTCTACTGAACTCCATAGAAAGACTTTGGATCAGGCCAAACATTTGGGATGAGGGCCTGATTTCCTATTGCCTTATGTAGGTATTGAATTCTATGCAAAGTGGCTATGAAATGCTACCAAATCAGAATTCGACAGCCACTCATGCCAGTGGCAGTAATTTATATTCACTTTGCACAGGCATAAATGACTAGATAATGAACAAGAAAATGGCGAATCAGGCTCAAAGAGCATAGAAAGCAATCCAAAGTGCTGTGAAGCTGGTATTCCAACAGCAAGACGTAGCTGTTATCTAACAGACTAACACCCTTCTGCTTAGATTTCCTTACCGGGCTTACACCAGAGTAATAGGCCCAGGACCTACAGGCTGCTCCAGGTTGTACAGGTCCGGACCGCTTGGTTGCAAACCATACATAGGTATAGGTGTCATTTGGCTGAACTGCATCATCCTTTTTGAGCCAGTCTGGAGACTCATCTTCATAACTGCTTCCCTCAGAGGATTTCTCATAGAAAAGTCCATGGGAATGGAGGGAATATGGTCTGGATGCCAGATTTTTAAAATGAACCTAGAAAACAAATATAGGCAGATTCTTGATTAACAGATTTGGGCCTAAACCAAAACCCCAGACATAAATCACCCATGAACTGTGTAAGGTACAAATTCAGGATTCAGATTTATCTACTGATTATGGCCTAGACCAGGGGTGGGCAAACTATGGCCCGTGGGCCAGATCCGGCCCCTCTACCATTTCTGTCCAGCCCGCCATGATACCCGGCAATTGAGGAAATTAATAGATTCTTCCTCCATGCAGGGGCGTAGCTACGAGTGAGCCGGGATGGGCCACCCACTTTGAAAGCAGGTCAACCCAAGTTCTGCTTAAGCTACCTTCAATTGGAGCTTTTTCGGCCGGTGGCTTCCCGAATTTCCTGCTTCCGGTCACGGGGCCAGAAGCAGGAAGTTCGGGAAGTGCTTGACCGCAAGTTGTAAGTAAAAGTTTAGCGTTTGTGTTGTTACAAATTTGACACGTGTTCACAAAATGACTTGCAATAGGAATTGCCTCCTAAGATAAGCTTTGGAGAAACGTGTATTCAGTTGCTTGTTCTTAAGTGCAATTACTTTGTTGTGGAAAGAACATAATGGGGTTTCATTGATCTAGTAGAAAGGTGCGGCCCGTGGCGACTCACCAAAATTAGTGGAGTGGCCCCTATGCAAAATTTATTGCCCACCCCTGGCCTAGACTGTGCCTGGCTGGAGATGGGGAGCGTAACTCCTGACATATCTTTATAGGGTGCAGCAGACTCCCCTGTGCACAGGTAGTCAGTATGTGGAGAGCAAGGTAATGGCTCTGCCTCGTCCCTGCCCCTTTTCCAGCACTATTCCCAAGAAGGAGCAACTTGATGGCAGTCCCATGAGTATCCCAACTACAGGCAGGCCTAACATGGGTTGTGTAAGGGGGACAGGGAGTCTTTATTCTCTTCGACATCATTGGGTGGCTGTGTTAGACAGGAGCACAAGCTAGTTCTACAGTAATACTAGAACCCTACATATGTTCCAACTCATGTTAACAGGAGTTTCTCTGTAATGCATTTCTCTCATCCCAGAGGTGGACTGCCAGGGCAGGGAGCTGGTCTTTTCTCCCCCACTCAGAGCATGGAGTTCCAAGATTGGGGCTCGCTTTTGTCTCCCCTTTTCTTGCTCCTGATTTTTATGTAACTCTTCTGTCCCCTTTACGTAATAGGGAGCCTTGTCAAAGAAGCTAGAGAGCAGTGGGTTCTGCTGTGTGCCATTGGAGCCATCCCTCTAGGGGTCAACATGTTCCTTACGCTAAATATTCTAATACAGTGCCTAGTTGTAAGTCCCAAGAGATGGGGACCGCTCCTCTGGGGAAGACTATTCCACTGCCTCAAAGATCTCATTCCTAGGAAGTGTTCCCTTTTGCAATATTCCCCTTTTACTACTAGTTATAATCCCTTGTATCATCCTTAGCATTTAAGTGATGGCTGGCATCTTGGCCATCATGCAGGGACTGAAGTGGAGACCTCCAGAGCTAAAAGCATGAGCTAAAAGCTACAGCTTGAGCTAAAGCCCCACAGCTGGGGCAGGAGGGGAAGTAACAACTCTCATCCTCTGGGAATCGGCATAGAAGGGGACCCGTAACACAAACTGACCAATGAGTTACATTTATCGTAAAACCAATCAACATTTTTATATCAAAATATTTTTTAGACAGAAAATGGTTTCTCAGAGAAATGTGAACATTTTCAGTTTTGTCTAATATTTCAGGTTTTTCATTGAAAAACAATTTTTTCAGTAAGAAATTTCATGTTTCAGTTGAGCTTTTGGTAAAATATTTTTGGTTTTTGAAGACCACATTTTTTTAGAACTAAAATGTTTTTGAAAAAGAATTTCTTCTCACTTTTTGGTTTTGTGTTAAAGACAAAACTTTTTTGGTGTGAAATTTAGAAAAAAAAATTTAAACAAAATTTCCCACCGAAAATGACTGATATCTTTCAACCAGTTCTAGCTCACTCCCTTCAGATCCTCATAAGAAACCTTAATGCACCAAACGCTTGAACCCTTGACTTACTTGGATGACATCATCCTCTTCAGCCCGGATAACGGGACCAAGGATACCCAGGTGTTCTTCATATTCTCCTTCAGCCTCCCGAGTTGTAAAGGTACTATCCACATAGCTTCGGAAAATTACTTTTTTGTATATGGTGTTGCTCCCATCATAGCTGGTTCTGTCATTCCTCATTATGCTGAGGGGAATGCCCAATGAAAGAACAAAAGACGTCAGTTTTTCCAATTCCATTATGATGAAAATTAAAGGCCTACACATGAAAACCCTTCAAGATACAGTCTGAGAAACAATTACATTTAAAGTTGGAATGCTCTGGAGGCAAAAAAAATCAGCATAAATGTCAGTGATTCACACTGAAAATGTATGATCCAGAGCATTAAAGTGACTACAAAAATGATATCACAAGATTCCATTTTTTCCTCAGAGTTTTCACACCAAATTTGTGCAGTTTTCAAATCCTAAGATAGTTTTCATCACTGGTGGTTAGAAAAACTCTCTCTAGTATCTGAAAATCCGTCTGTGCTCTGTGTGCCTCTTACACCATCACCCATAAGAAACTGAATATGAATTTAGTAGAGAGTTTTAGTGAGGCACTAAGAATACAATTTGCTCTCCCACAGATGTATTGGCTCTGGAGAGGTAAGGCTAGTAACGGATTTAATTAGTTATCAGCTAGAATTCAGAGCCTGTGTGTGGAAGAGATGCTGACAGCTCAGTGAGAAGGTGTCACCTTTTCACATTTGCCATCTGATCACAGCCACATTTAAAAATGCAACTAATCTGTGGAGAAATAGGAGTTTAGTCCACCATAGTCACCTAAGCTACATCTACACAGAGCACAGCAGCGAGCATCCCAGCTCTGATCAAAAGACTTGGGCTTGCACTACCGAACTAAAAATAGCTGCTTAGACTTGGCTTGGGCTTTGAAGCCTGGAGGGGGAAGGGGGAATCAGAGACCAATGCCAGCCCATGCTGCAACTTCAAAGCACTGTCCACACAGCTATCTTTCTAGTCTTAGCACAAGCCCAAGTTGTTGGCCTGCACTTAGAAGGCTTGCTGCTGGAGACTGTGTAAACATGTATTCAATGGCAAAAATATTACTCCTCTCGTGCTTCGCACAAAGGCCTGGGGATCAGGAAATGTAGGTTCTATTCTCAACACTTCCAAAAACCCAGGGGCAGATTCTAAGGCCGTGGTGGAGGGGAAGTTGTCATAGCTCTATTGACTTCAGCTGAGCTATGATCATTTATATCAGCTGAGTATCTGCCGCACACAAGGTAAATCATTTCAGTATTTGAGCTTCAGGATTTTTACACATGGAGAAATCAACAGAGCCCTCTGGGCGCTCTTGCAAACATAAATGATGAAGGTGAAGATGAAGCAGGGGTCCCCATGCAGAATGTTGAGAAGGCGGAAATAGACAAGTTTGTCAAGTAGCCTGAAGCTTCAATTTGAAAAATACACAATTCAGAGACTGAATTTGCTTTAGTGAAACTATTTCTACTCCTGTCCTAATCACCCTGACAATGAAAACTCAGGCTGTGCAAATATTTTAGTGGGTAGCAATTTTAGAAAAAGAAGCAGGTTTTGCACAGAAATATGAAATTACTGGTAATTTTGCATGTGAGCATGGATCTTTGTCATAATGAAATCTCAAGTTTCTAATAAGGTGAACTTTTGTCTCAGAAAAACAGGATTACAAATTCTTGTTGGTGTGAAATAAAGCCACTTTTTCAAAATCAAAACAAAAGGCAAACATCTCAAATTTGGGGCTCAAAAGCGTCGGTCCAATCAGTTCTTGATCTCTGCTAAGACTAACAACAGGAAGGTTAATTGGAATCATCTATGGTGGTAGTGGTTTGCATGATGTGGACACTTGTCTGCTAGAAACTGGACTGACACCCGAACAACTCATTTTATACTGGTGATTGAATCAACTTCAGATGGTGGGAACTATAAGGCTGGAATTTCCAGTAGGGCCTAAGGGTATTAGGCACCCAACTCCATTGAAAATCCCTTCCGTCATTTTGAAAATCTCCACCTAAGTCCCTACTTACCCAAGTAGGATTCAAACTGGCAACCTACAGGCTCTCTCTCTTGACTAAGCCCCAAACCATCCCATCCACACATACTTCAATGCCTAGCTGGGGTACTGATGTTTGCCTCATTACATGGTATCTGTGCACCTCCCAATCTTTAATGTGTTTATCTGTACCTCACAGGGGCTTTGTGGGGAAAGGCTTTATCCCTATTTTACAGAAGGGGGACTGAGGCACAGACAGACTAAATGACTTGCCCAAGGTCACACAGGAAGTCTGTGATGGAGCAGGGAACTAAACCCAGGTTTCCTGAATTATAGGCTGATAAATTGAACAGCACCTGTGTGATTAAGAAATTCTTTAACTCTTCAACAGTAGCTTTGTTTTGGAACAGCTGTCTGAATCAGTGGCCTGTTATTCAGCAATGGAGCACGAGGTGCGTGGCAAGAGAGAGGAAGAATTTGGGCCAACCTTTTCTTTAATCCTGCATAGTCCCAGAAGACCTCCTCAGCTGCAATGTAATATCTTCTCATGTTTCCTCTGCTACGTAGATAGTGCACAGCAATGTCATCAGGGTCACGGACGTTATTAATGTTGAATCTAGAGTCTGTTGTGTATGGGTCATCAAATTCTACGTAGGTATATAAATATGGGTAATCCGCAATTTCCTCACTGTCAGAGCCTCCTGGAATATACTCCCTGTAGTCCCCATTCCCATTGGGAAGCCCTATGATGATTGGCTTAAATTGTCTTGGGGTCAGCGTGTAGTTATCCCCGTTTGGAAAAACTGTGTGGTTGACCTCACTTGGCAATGTTGTATTGTTGGCCTCATAAAGAGATACTGTGTGATTGGCCTTGCTGGTCGATAATGTGCAATTTTGCTCTCCAGGTACCTTTGGGGGCCTCACACCTCTGGGTGTCAGCGAGAGACTACTGTACTTTTGATTATCCTTCTTTTTCCTCCTTCGGGTCTTGATGAGAGTCACTGATGTATTCAAGGTGCCATTCACATCTCTCTCTTTCCCTTTCAGAGTTATATGCTTGCTGCTTATTTTCCGTTTATCTTCTGTGAGCTGTGAGTAGCCTTTGTATTCCCCTTGCTGCTTCTTATGCCTGGAAACGCGCTCTCCTGTAGGCATTGTAGCATTTCTGGAACCATTCTGTAACTTATCAGTAGCTTGAGCTGAATTTGTCTCCATCCCATAACTGTCCTTCACAGAGGCCAAATTCCATTTCTCATTCATAATTTTAGATGCACCTCGGTGATAATTCTTCCTGCCCCTCGGTGATAGCTCTTCCATCATGTCCTTTACCACCAGTGGGCTGTGAGTGGGAATTAAGATATCTGATGCATAATCTAGAGTAAAATTTCTTTCTTCTTTATCTTTGAGTAGTTCTAATTCAGAGAGATTTAACATGTTTAATTCATTGTTTTCTGCCCTGTGTCCCATAGCAAAAGGCAAGTTATCTGCATGTTTGGAAAATTCAGCATTTTCTTTCTTGGCTTCCTCCTCCTCCTCATCCTGGCCATCGTCGTATTCATTTGGAAGTTGGTCAGTTCCTAACATATCTGAACTGGAGATAGTCTCTGCATGGTGAGCAGAGAGAGGTGCTCTGTCTGAACTGCTGCTGCCAAGAAAGGAGAGATTTTTATTTTGCTGTATATGATGTAAGAGGGTTTGCATCTTTTTAACGGCATAGAATGTCGTCTCCAGTTGGTCTCGCCTTTCCCTCTTTCTACTGAAATGATAGTCTTTTCCCAAACTTTCCTCTCCTGGTTCCTCTGAATTAAGTGTTGAAAAAGATGACTTTATGCTGTCCCCTCTGTCAGGTAACAGTTCTGCTACATCTTTTGTTTGCACTTCTCTGGTCCTCAGATGTTCATCTTCAAGTGTTTTGTCATAATTCCGTGACATCGGACTGTGATTTGCTTCATAGTCACTTTGGTTTCCAGCCTTGGATACAAAGTCAGGACTTACTGCTGTTGTGTTGACAGGAAGTGAATGTTTTTTTGCTGCCCATGTGTAATTTGTATGGAGTGACCCAGCCTCAGTCGGGAGAGGAGCAGTGCTTTGAGTTTCCAAGCGCTCATCAGCATCCAAGGTATCACGGTTCTCCATGAATGGCAGATCTGAGCCATTAGCCACGTCAGCACTCTTATTGCTGGTGTCAAAGTTCTCGTCTATGGCCAGAGCAGTGAGATTATGCATTTCTTCCTGGACTACTGATTTATTCCCAAATGTCCGAAGTCCCAAAATTGAGGCCAGCTCATCTTGGTAAGCAGAATCATCAGAAGGTTCCTGTTCTTTTCCTGATGTTTCTTCTGTTTCCTTTCCCGTTTGGAGTGGGGCTGCAGGCACATTTTGAAGAGGCTTCTCTTGGGAGAAATCAAGGACTTCATAAAGAACATCCTCCTCAGAATAAAAATCTACATCTTTTTCACATTTGGCATCTCTAAATCTCAGCTTCATGCCATGGCTCATCTCTGGGGAGCCCCAGGATGCAAAAAGCCAGGTACCTGCAATTGAAAAAAAAATACAACTTTTTATTTTTAAAGCTTGAGCCCAGCTTGTTTAGATTGTAAACTCTATGTCAGGGATGTACTTTGTGTTATTAGTCTATACAGCACCTACCACAATATTGCTCTGGTCCTTGATTAGGGTTCCTAGGTGCTAGCACAGTAATAAATCATGAATACAACCAACTCAAAGTTCGGAGACAGATCTACATCTCAACTTCCCTAAAGTTTAGGGTTGTTTGGATCCAGGTTTTTGGTACAACTCAAAAAGGAGATTAAAGACCAAAACTAAATGGAAACAAGGGGTCAGGTGGGAAGTTTAGATAGGGATCCAAACTTTGCAAAGTTTGAACTGGGAGTTTGGGTTGGGTCCCATCTCTTGCATTATGCTTATAGACCTAAGGATGAGAGAATATTGATCATGATAAAAATCCTCACAGGCATTTAAAACCATTTCAAAACCATATATGTTACAATACTTTAAAATCCTCTGGATGGGTGAAGGTCTTTAATAGGACAGTGAAATTCTACATTTGGAACTCCAGATTGGCCTACATGAGAATAAATGGACACAGGCACCAAAATGCCAACCAGAGCATCCAAAAACTAGATTTTGGATGATCTGTTATGCTCCCAGGTTTGAAAAGTTGTCTCCCTATCGAATTGGTGCATATAGAATAGGATTTTAATACTAAAACACTATTTGATGAAACTCCATTGACTCAGGTTCTTTGCTTTTTATGGCATTTTCTCAAATAAAACATGGTAGAGATTGAGAAAAAATTGCTTTTACCTGAAAAAGATGCCAGATGTAATTTTCTACCTCCTCTTTTTTAAAGAGGCATAGAATTGCATTGCCTTCCTTAAAGTATTTCCAAAAGCAACAATAATGAACACATTTAACAAGAACTGGAAAAGATGATTTAGGGTGGGATGGGGGTGATCACATACTAAAACAAAACAATGTTGGAGAAGTACAAAAATAAGAGTATGGAGATTTCTGTTATGTCTGATGGAGGTTTCCAGCTTCAAGTAAACATTTCCTCTTTTTAAAAATACCAACAATGCATAATTAGCCTGTGGAACTCACTGCCAGAAGGTCTCACTAGAGCCAAGAAGTTAGTAGGAGCCAGAGAACTAGCCATTTATGTAGATAAAGGAAACATTCACAGGTACTCTAAACAGGCTAAAAAGTATTAAGGGATCTAAAACCTTCTACTTCAAGGCATAAATCAACCACTCAAGCCTGGGATTAGGAAGAATCTTCCTTTTTAGGTAGGTCATTCCAGAATTGTCCACACTATGGGATTTCTTCCACCTTCCTTTAAAGCATCTGGTACTGGTTACTCTCAAAGACAGAATACTAGAATGAGATGGACAGCTGGTTTGATCCAATCTGGTAGTGCTGACATTCTTTCACTCCTAAATGACTGGTGGGCCAGATCCTGATATGCATGCAGCCATTTTGTTCAGTGATGCCAGTATAATTTGGCTTAAGCCCATTTTAACCAGCCTAGGGTGGTTAACACCAGTGGAAAGCTATATATCCTACAGTAGACTAGAGCAGACATAAAGGTTCCCTACACCCCACCTCTGCTGCCATAGTAAGCTCTTGCTATGGAAAAGGGGACACTGTCAGGATGTTCCTTTCTGGATGCAGAAGGGAGAACAGGTTTTAGATGTGGCAAACTGCTGGCTTCTCCCTAGTGGATCTTGCACTTTTGTCTCTTGTACTGGGTTAGGGTGTCGCTGGTTACTCTGTCTGCCCAACGACAGGGGTAGGGACCCGGGCTAGCCCGCTCCTCTGGGTCCCAGTCCAGGGGCCCTATGAGTAGCAGCTGTGTCCTGCTGGCACCGTACTTGCAGCTGCAGGCTTTTCCCCTGGGCTATTCCCCCCCCCCCCCGGCCTTCTGGCTTCTTGAGCCCAGTACCTGCCTCAGGACTCCACCTCTCTCCCACACACTGCTGTACCCTGTTCGACTCCTCTTCACAACTCCACACACTCCTCTGCTCAGTAGCACAGCACACCTCCTCCTCCAGCTTGTGCACTGTCTCTCAGGAGCAGAGGGTTTCTAATCAGGCACCTGGCTGGGCCTTAATTGGCCTCAGCTGCCCTTAATTGCCCTCTAATGACTCTGGCTACTCTACAGGGAATAAAGCCCAGACCTAGCACTTACATACCGCCCTTCCAGTACTTTCCTACTCTTGCTGCTGAAGAGGTTCCTGCTGGCTGGCAGAGCTCCTGCTGCTGGGGTGCTGCTGTTGCTTCTTGGGGGCTCTGGGGCCCTGCCTGCCCCCCCTCCAATTAGGAGGGGGTGGGGGGGTGGCTTGTCCACCACCACTGCCCCTGCTGCTCCCAGGACCAGCACCACCACCAGTTGCAGAGAAGCCCCTGTCCTAGGTAGCCTGCTTCCCCCTCCCCCACTTCTGCTGCCACGAGTGCCCCTTTCCCTTTCCTGCTGCTGCCCTCCCCGGCCCCCATATTTGGGGGCCCTTTTGCCCTTTCCCTTCTCTGCCCCCCCTCTCCTGTAGCTGCCCCTGCTCATCACCACCCCCTTTTGTTGCCCTCCCCCCCACATGGTTGGTTTGTCCCTGTGCTAGTTTGTTTGTCCTGCCCTTGTTGATTTAGCCTTCCTTCCTACTCAGTTTGTTTGCCCTGTCCCAGCCCCTGGGTTTGTTGGTGTGTTCCCTGCCCCGCCCGGCCCGAGCAGTTTGCTGCTGGGCCTTCCCAGCCCTGCTTCAGCCCCAACTGCCCATCCCTCCCCTGCCCACTGCTGTTTCCCCCCTGCTATGGCCCCAGCAACACTCATGGCCCCTTTTAATTGATCCCCCCCATTTTGTTTTAACCCCCCTGCACACTGCACTCCCCCGCATTGGTTTTCTCCCCGTGCAGCCAGAGGAGCCGGTATTCCACCCTAGGCTGGTGAGTGCATTGCCTCTACATCCCCAGCTAGTTCAGCTCCCCTTTCCCTTGTCCTGGTGCCCTCCTCCTCTGCTTTCAGCATAGTGGAGCAGAGCAGCTACCCTCCCACTCCCCTTCCCCTCCCTCTCCATCCCTCCCTTTCCTCCCCTGTCTCCTACACCCCTGCTGAACCCACCCCTGCCCCCTCCCAAGATAGCGGATGTGCCTGGGGCCAGGACCCCCTCACTGGATGCTTCTGCCCCTCCCTCTTGCCCCGAGACTTTGCCTCTACCCGCGACCACTG
>ML675651.1:395039-472566 GCA_007922155.1 Mesoclemmys tuberculata
CTATGTGTGGGCATTGGCACAGGTGGTGGGGCCCACGGCAGTGGTGGCAGCCTCTAAAACGTACAGGAGGGCAGTCTTCTTCCTGGCGTCTGAGGCCACCGCCCAGGAGGTGGTAGAGAAGGGCTTGGCAGTAGGGGGCGTCCACGTCCCTGTGGAGCCTCTGGGTGGTCCTCACCTCTGTCCCGCCCTTCCTCCCCACTGCCACCCTTCCTGCCTTTCCATTCCACCTGGGGGAAGCCTGGAGCAGTCTGATAGAGCCCACGGAGGAGAGGGAGCCAGGGCCGACAGGTCCTTCCCCCGTGACCCTGCCCCCGCCTTTCCAAGCCCCGGTCCCTGTCCTCATGGCCCCTGGTCCTGCCCCCGCTGCCGGGCCCTCCACCTCGGAGGGCCGGGTGCTAGTGTAGGGCAAGCGTGGCAAGCGCAAAGCTAGTGCCCAGCACCTCCTTCCCTTCGCTGCCGAGGGGGGGAAAAAAAAAAAAAAAAAAAAAGAGTCCCTTCAAGGCCAGGAAGGGGGCTGATGGAGCCGGGCCTTCTGCTGCGCCTCCTGCCAAAGCCCAGTGGGTGGCACCGGCCAAGGAAGCCATGGTAGTGGATATGGGCTGCACCATCTCCCTCCTGGAGTCCCTTCTGGTTGTGGCCACCTCCCGGTTTACAAATAGGAGAAATTTCCTACTGCCCTTGCTATACCACAAGATGTAGAAATTTTTCATTTCTATAGATTCTTAAAGAGAACTTCAGCTCTATGCCTTAAGTGATGGTTATACAACTAGTGCCACAGTAAGGATTTTTGGGGGCAGTGCTCAAAAGCAAAACAGAATCATCAATAAGCATAGCATATGCAACAGCACTGCTGTGTTATGTGCAGCCAGCATACGTATGCCCCATGTGTATCAACCAATCTTGCTGTAATCTAAGGAAAAATTTAGATGGGCTGAAATTGTATATGCGCTTTATACAAAACTTTTCTATTTTTATGAGTCCTTATGGACCCTAGATATAAAATCTCTTAGCAGATCATTAACTAAACATGACAGTCCTGCCACTTACCTGTGTTGTCCATTTCTACAGTGACTGTTTCTCCACTCATGGGAAAAAGATTCAGTACATCCTCATACTTCCCTCGAGTCCAGAAAGAGTGACCAGAAAGGCGTATGGATACTACCTCATCCTGCGTACCAATACTGGATACGTGCCACTGCACAACTTCGTTATGGCAAAATCCCAGGATTTCGGTGCTGTCAGACATGTAGCCATTGATTGCTAAAACGAAAGTAAAAGATATGCTGTTGCTGTACCTTAACGCCTCACCAATTTCATGCCTTCAATGGAGTGACATCAGGGATGGAACCGATACATCGTTGCATCCAGACAGAGAAAAATGATTGTCACTTTAATGAAAGGGGACTGCAATCCAGTCACTTTCATTTGAAGGGACACCACTAGGTTAAAAGTATCATATATTAAAATAAAATGCTCTTATCTATGTTCCTAGTCATACTGTATGGGTGAAAGAATTCAAACAAAGTATTCTTTACAAATTATTTATTTTTTGTGCATTTCTCTCAGCTAGCCAGCAGTGAAAACAGACTAGTAGTCATTTTCACTTTTGGTTTCTGCATTTCTCTCTGTATAACACAGGCCTGTGGGTGACCTGGGCCATGTGTACAATGGAGGATGAGAAATGGGCTCCCAGTGCTTCCACAATCAGTCACCAACTGTTGTGGGAGGGCGTCTCCCTTCAGGGCACACGCTCAGATCCACAGACTAGAGTCAAACACTGGAAGAAACCCCAGAGGCTAGCGTTGCATTAGTAGTTTCTCTGGCTGCTCTGCTCTACTGTATGTTACTAGACCACATGCTCCCTCCTGATTCCCTTATGCTGTGCCCTGAGGAGTCAGCATTTCAGAACCACATTGCACTGAGGCCCCATCTCTGGCAGTGCAGCCATGCCCCCCAAATGTCAAATTAACAGACTCATTAAGATATACACATTGCTTAGCTCCATGCTAATAGCTGCAGTTTGCTCCAAACTCCAAAGCATGCAGTAGGAGGCATGCAGCTGCTTGACTGACTTCTGGATTCTTCTCAACATCTCTCCCTTTGCCCATCCTGATTCCTCTCTCCATCCATCAGTCCATCCATCCATCCAAGCATCCATCCCAGGGCAAACAGGTGCAGCATCACTATTTGTTGCTGGCCACCATCCCAGGAACCCTGCCAGCCCCTGCCCATTACAACCACTCACCCCTAGGTACTCATTCCCCTGTGCTAGGCTCTATACCAACATCTACACACCTCCCTCACCCAGGTGCCTTGCCTCTCTGTCTCCCACAGTCACTGATACCTCTAACCCCCCACTTCCAAGTGCTGCCTCAATAGACTGCAGCTGGTGGACCAGAAGCCCATGCAGGACTGCTGAGAGACCATCACCACCTTCCCTTCTTGGTTTACACTTGCCCAGCTCATGATGAGCTTGTTTGTGCTTACGTTGCTCTAATCATTCCCTATGTAATTGTGGAACTAGCAGATCGTGGAAGCCAGAACCAGAACGCTGCTCATTTGTGCTTTCCCATTCTTCAGCACATGTGATCTCAGGGGCCATTTTCTGCCACTTGGGACATTTCCATACCTGCCTTGAACCTCACAATATGCACCCATCTGGGTACTTGCGCTCACATGATCTTTTGCAAACTTGGGCCTAGTTTCCCACTCACTGTGCATTATGTTAGACCTGTAGAACTTGGGATCATCCCTTTTAACGCTGGAGGGGTTGCTGCAGTACTGTTTGATGTTATCGTCTATGTACCAACTCTTGTTTTCATCAAAGACGGCAAACACGGCCTGCTGCTCTACATCCGCCTTGTTCTGAAAGACAGCAGACATGGCACGGTTAAGTTTTGCAAGCAGCTGATACACAGTGGGGCCTATTAAGGACCTGATCCTGCCATCCCTCCCGAGGCACAATGTCCATTCCAGAGAACAGAGCCACAGTTCAGTGGTTAGAACAAGAGACTGGGGTTCCGGACGCCTGGGTCCAGACTGCTGGGTTCCATTCCTAGCACTGCAGCTGACTCACTGTGTGACACCGGACCAGTACTGCCATGAGTGGCCCACCTGTTTCTGCCTAAGCAGATGCTTTAGTCATTGCTTCTACTCACCCCTGGTTGGTGTCTGAGCCACTGTCAAAGTAGATTCCTTCCTTTCTCCCCATAGAGGGGAACTGGAAGAATTCTCCCAGCAACCCTTTTGAAATGCTTCTGGATCCCCAAAGTTTGCTTTTGTCAGACCTAGGTTAAATCTATCTATGATGACTGGGGTAGGACTTCCCCAGAGTTTGAGGGAGAAAGGGAGGAAATTTAGGTGGTGTATAGAGCCAGGATTTTGTAATTCTTTCTTGTCTTGGCAAACAAACAAAGCGCAATCAAAGACATTCCTTGCAATCTGATCTAACTGAAAGCCTCAGTTATCATTCTAAACCAGGGGCCAAATATGTCAGCACACAGCTAAAACTATCACAGCAAGCAGCCCTTATGGAAAAATCCTATAGAATTTAATAGAAAATAATCCCCTTAGTTTAGATTTTTTGACTTATCCTACAGAATATAATGAAGAATGATGTCTCATCTAGAGAATTCTGTAAGGTGGTTCAAAGAACTTATCAAACGGATCCTATTCCTTATGACATTCTATATGTTTTTAGGGTGAATTCTAAATAAGCCTATTGATCTGATCTCTATTCAGTCCTATAGGGCTTTTCTCTAAGGGAATAATCAATGAAACCAAATTCCCCTGTAGTTCAAATAATACACTTAGGCCCGGTCTACACTTACCTTCGCGATTTGGCGGCAGTCGACCGGAGATACGCAAGTGAACAGCGCTCCCTTCGACGCAGCGCTATGCCACTTACCGGGGTGATTTTCCTGCGTCGCTTCCTGGATCGACTGAGTGCGTCTATACAGACCACTCAGTCAATCCAGAGCAATTGATGTGACGGTGGCGAATTTGCCACCATCCGTGTAGACCCAGCCTTAGACAGGAGCCTCCATCTCTCAAAGGTTGTAGAACATGATTATACCTGCACACCCCTCTTGTCCAGTGCTTCGCTTTTACAAATCAGAAGTGGGCCAATCAGTCCAGAGGCTATATCCCTAGTTACATCTACAGCACTATGATATAATCTCGTTATACACTGCGCATCCTGTGCAGTGGGCTGATCGGTGTGCAAAACGCTCCATTTGTACGTGTAGGTTTCCCCTGGTTGAACGGCTTTACTCTGGGTGCTGTTGTCTGAAGGAATAAAAAGAGAAACATTAATGAGTTACAAACTTAGAGCCAGATCCGTAGCTGGTGTAAACTGGCATAACTCCAATGAAGTCAGTGTACCTTTGCCAGTTTATGCTATCTGATGATCTGACCTTCAGACACTTGAAGTCCAATACGTACTTTGGGCAGGTCTGATACAGCATGGTTGTCCCATGAATGGCTTACAACAAAGCTGCTGTTTGCAATGCAGAAAGAAGCTTAACTATGCTCTGTTATTGAGTTAAAGCCTTGAATTGTCCAAAGCTTTAGCACAGCCTGGAGAAATGCTTAGTGTCCTCTGCAGAATGCAACAAAGAACTATGTTGTCACTGTGTTTTCTGACTGCTAAGGTTCCACGTGCTAAATGAGAATTATACCGCTTACTTTAGAGGCTTGTCATTGAAGCTAAATGAATTACTTGCGTAAATCACAGAGAGCCATGGATGAAAGACACTAGAGAAGGGCAAAGGATTGTTGAACAAGGACTGTTCATATCCAGAGCAGAAGATTCTACATTTTAATTATGACATTTAAGGTGACAATGAGCTGTCCACTGGTGGGGAAGCAGATTCAGAAGGAGCAGCCTTGGCTTTGACATATGTCCTGGCTAAAGCCAGCTCTGTTCTATTTCTATAACAGACCACTATATTCTTCCTATACCCAACAATCACCCATAAAACAGCACCTAACCAGCTGATGTTAATGCTGCACAAATGCTGCTTGCTGTCTGATTCATACAAAGAAATGCAATCACATCACTCCTGTCCTTGAACAAATACAGACTCCTCCATTCCTTACAGGAATCAGGAAATAAAGCATCTCCCTCTTCCTTTTTTAAAGCCCTCCATGGACTGGCTATATCTTATTTCACAGCCCTTAATTTCTGGGTAGTCCCTTTGTTTGCATGCCCAGCACTAGCACCCTCACTATCCAAGATTGTAGTTTTGCCACTGTTGATGCCTTTTCCTGCTGCCACTCCTGCTCTCTCTCATCTCTCGGCGCCATCTCATTTCAGCTCACAGGAGAAAACATTTTTCTCTCTTTTCGCTTGACTATGCCTTTTAATACTTCCTAATATTTCTTCCCCTCTGTTACTATTCAACTGTGCAAAGCGTATGGAGATATAGTGTATTTGGACTTTCAGAAAGCCTGTGACAAGGTCCTTAACCAAAAGGCAAAGTAAACAGTCATGGGATAAGAGGGAAGGTCCTCTCCTGGATCAGTAACTGGTTAAAAGATAGGAATAAATGGTTAGTTTTCACAGTAGAGAGGTAAATACCAGTATTCCCCAAGGATCTGGAAACTGGGACATGTGTTTTTCAATTTATTCATAAGTGATTTGGAAAAGAGCAGAGAAGTGGCAAAACTTGCAGACATTACAAAATTACTCAAGACAGTTAAGTACAAAGTGGACTGTGAATAGTCACAAGGGCTCACTGGGCAACGACATGGAAGATGAAATTCAATGCTGATAAATGCAAAGTAACACACACTGGAAAAATAATCTCAACTATACACACAAAATGATGGGGTCTAAATTAGCTTTTACCACTCAAGAAAGATCTTGCAATCACTGTGGATAGTTGTCTGAAAACATCCACTCAATGTGCAGCAGCAGTTGAAAAAGCTAACAGAATGTTAGGAACCATTAGGAAAGGGATAGATAAGACATAAAATATCACAATGCTACTATATAAATCCATGGTACGGCCACATGTTGAACCATGCAGTTATGGTGATCTGGTGTCAGAAAAAGATATATTAGAATTGGAAAAGATGCAGAGAACAGCAACAAAAATGATTAGAGGTATGAAACAGCTTCCATATGAGCAGAGATTAAAAAGAGTGGAACTGTTCATCTTAGAAAAGGGACAACTAAGGGGGGGGAATATGACTGAAGTCTAGAAAATCATGAACGGTGTGGAGAAAGCAAATAGGGAAGTGTTATTTACCACTTCGCATAACACAAGAATTAATGGTCACCCAATTAAATTAATAGGCAGCAAGTTTAAAACAAAAGTAAGGATGCACTTCTCCCAACATGTAGTCAACCTGTTGAACTCATTGCCAGGGGATGCTGTGAAGGCCAAAATTATGACTGGGCTCAACAAAGAATTAGATAAGAACATGGAGGATATGTCTATTGATGGTTATTAGCTGAAATGGTCAGGGACACGACCCCATGCTTCAATCACCAGAAGCTGGGACTGTCTGACAAGGGGATGGATCAATAGAAAGTGCCCTGTTCTGTTCATTCCCTCTGAAACATCTAGCACCAGCCACTGTCAGAAGGCAGAATACTGAGCTAGATGGACCATTGGTCTGACCCAGTATAGCCATTCTGATGTTCTTATGTCAGATCAGATCCTCAGCTGATGTAAACTGACATTAGCTCACTGAAGTTGAGGACCAAGCCCACCAGTTTTTTTAAAAATAATAGTGCTGCTGCTTAGCATATTTACATTTAATTTTTCCTCTATAGATCTCAAACCACTTCACAAAAGTGGGCACTTAACATAATCCCTGTTTTACAGATGGGGAAATTGAGGCACAGGGAAGAGAAGCAACTTGCCCAAAAATCACACAGCATGTTCGTGGCAGAGCTAGGAACAGAACCCAGGTCTCCTTCTCCTTTGCCTTTCTCAACTACCTGGCCTCTTAAAGCCAAAAGGGAGACACTACATGAAACAACACTTTTGATATTGTGCAAATGTGAACAGTTTCTGACCTGTGGAATTCAGAGGGTCAGTGGCTCCTTCCGCATCCTTTGAAAGTGTCACTCCATGGAGGTAAATGCTGTAGGGTCGACTGGCCATATTTTTGAACACAATCTATGGAGATGCAGAAAGCAGTTCAGCATTCAGTGAGTCCTGGTCTGGGTACATTACTACAAATCCCAGTGAGAATGGAACTTGTTTGATTTCAGCATTGAAAGTGCAGAAGGGAAGAAACACTCCTTAAAAAGAAAAATCTGGGAATGTTAAACCAGAAGCTCTACTACAAAATGAATATCAGTGGAGTCCAGTGACTGGCATTCCTATTGCTCTGCCTGGTCTGAGGAGATGGGGAGATTGCTGTCCTCAAGAGAGCTTCCCACTCTGCCAGGCACATGAAGCCATGGAGAATGCTGAGCCACAGACTGGAAATTCCCTTGAAATTCCTCCCAGCAATGAAAATTGGGGACAGAGGATAAAACACACCCTTTCCCAGCTTCCAGGAACCAAGGAGGAGGGAGAGGGAAGAAAAATGCTCTATGGTCCTGTGTCTAGAATGGAGCCAGGTAGAAGAGGAGAAACATTGCACTGAACTCAGTTGCAGGGCCACAAAATCATCATGGGCATTTAAGGATTGTGTAACTTTGTGAGGTATCAATTCAGGATGATGGCAACTCATCTATGTCAGTATGATACAACATAACATCTCAACATCATCGTGTCAGTACTGTGTGGCTCACTAGCTTCATTTGAAGATTCTGGGTGTGCACATATGTCTTAGAGAGCTAAGCAGTAATGGAGATAGAGATCATGGGTTCATAAAGTTCAGACATAGACCTGGACTTCCCCAAAGTTCAGGTGCATTTGGAGTTGGAGTTTTGGACCAATTAGTCTAAATATTCTTTACAAAAAGCAAGTGTCAATGCAAAATTAAGATTGATAAACCAAGCACTCAAAGTCAAGAATGGCAGAGAAGACAGAAAACTTAACTCTATCCCCTTGTGCTCATGCCTTCAAATATGGCCACTCTGTCAAATAATATGTAATGATTGTGGCAAACAGCCAGCTTCACCCTAGTGGGTCTTGTGCTTTGCCTCTTGCAGTGGGCCAGGGAATCACCAACTACCCCTGTCACACCCACTCCTTCAGATCCCAGGCCACGGACCCTATGAGTAGCAGCTATGTGCTGCTGGCACCGTACCTGCAGCTGCAGTCTTTTCCCCTGGGCTATTTCCCTTCCTCTGTCCTTCTGGCTTCTTGAGCCCAGTACCTTCCTCAGGGCACTCCCTCTCTTTCACACACCACTGTACTCCGTTCGGCTCCTCTTCACAACTCTCTCTCTCTCGCTCTCTCTCTCCTCAGAAGCACAGCACACCTACTCCTCCAGCTCATGCACTGTCTCTCAGGAGCAGAGGGTTTTTAATCAGGCACCTGGTTGCGCCTTAATTGGCCTCAACTGCCCCTAATTGCCATCTAATGACTCTGGCTATTCTACAGGGAATAAAGCCTGGATCATTCTGGCACTTACATACTGCCCTTCTACTACTCTCCTACTGCCCTTTGCCCTCGCTGTACCACATGATATAAAAAAAAATACAATACCACCTGCTTCTTATACCACCTCACCTACAGTAAGTTACACCAAAGTCCATACAGTCTTTGGGCTTGGCCTCACCACTTACCTTGATTGTGTCTCTGACTTGAGCTCTGATAACAGGGCCCAGAATTCCTGTTTCCTTGAGCCGGGGACTCTCCAGCTGCTTGCTGAAGCTGGCATCTGTATACTGCTTGAAAATGGCCTTTTTATACTTCTTTCCAATGAGATTTGAGAAGTTGTCCAAGTACTGAGCTTTATATTGCCTGGGGGGAAGAAAAAAACCCAAAAAATATCAATAAAATCATCTTAATGGTAGATTCTTTAGACTATAGAATACTCTCCCACAGGAAATGGCAGAAGCCCCATTGAATGAGAAAAACAGATCTACGTTAAACACCTCTTTAACATAGATTATTATGATTTACCCTACAGTAGTAGCTAGAGGACCAACCAAGGTCAGGGTTCCCATTATGCTAGACACAGACTGGAAACTCTGAGGCAGGGCCTTTCTAAAATTTTCAAGAAAAACAAAAGGATGGGAGAGAGAAAATATTACTTTTTCCATTTTACAAATAGGAAAAGGAGGCACAGAGGAAGTGAATGACTTGCCTAAGGTCTCACGCTCTGTGGCAGAACCAGAAATTGAAATCAGATATCCTGAATCCAAATCAAGAGACTTGACGTAATTAATTTTACATCAAGGTTTCAAAGACAGTGGAAGTCCCAATGATGGCTAAGATAGGTAGGGTTTATGAAGTAAGATGAGGAGCTGTATTTTAGGATGAGCTGTGTTGTACCTGAACCCCTTTGAAGACTGAGGAAACTTGATAACAGCAAAGGTAAGGTTTATTCCCTTCACTCTTTCAGAGCTCACATTCTTCCTTTCTTTTCTCACATTCTTCCTTTCCTTCTTCTCTCAATCCTCCCTTTCCCTTGGTGCATGCTGGGAATTGTAATTCCTGAACTCAAAGCTACAGGAACAAACTTACAACCACACGCTGGGGTAGCTATCTGCACCTAACTAGATACAATACATCCTCTCTCTTTAGAATAACCATTGTAAAACTTCAAACAGTTACTTCCAGACCATCATCACTTGAGCCCAACAACAAAAAGTCTTCCAATCTTTTAGGTAATCTCCTTTGTTTTACAAATCTAATACCTGGGGAGGCAGAAACCAGACCAGGCAGTGGAGCAATTCCTACTACTATAGATTGTCTGTCATCATTATTGGTGTCATCAATGTTCTCTGGTCCAAGGTGGAAATCAGCATTTTCTCCAGGCTACTAGCTGATGAGCTGCAGACAGACAACTTTGAAATGTTACATTCCTTTTGATTGATTAATCCAGCAGAATCTTCTCAGATTTCTGTATCTGTAAAGGAAAGGAATATCTTGACCGTTCTTTATTGACTTTATATGACAGCTTCAAATGAACAAAATCTCTCATTTGAAATTCGTGAGGTATAGCACCTTACAATCTACATTGTTGCCTATATTTCTTCTGTTTGTTCTTAACATATTCATGAATAGCTTCATCAGAAGGTTTGGTTTAAAAAGATGTGTAATCTTGACAGGTAGCAAGTCACAAATCAGCCTTGTGTCCTCTTAACAATTCAAGAGTCATATTCCTCGTGCTAAATGTAAGCAAATATTGTTTCATGTAAAGCTTCTTTCCCTGGTCTCGCTTGCAAACTGGTAAGTTGCAAACTTTCTTTCACCAGTCTGTTCATTCTCTCAACTAGATAATTTGGTCTTGGATGGTATAAAGAAACGGTTGTGTGTTTGGTACCATTGCTACTGAGGTAGTGTTGCATTTCAGCAGAAAATAATTGCATTCCATTGTCAGTTTACCAGTGTCTGGGGAAATCCTTCTTGGGCAAAAACTGATGACATGAACTTATTCACTATTTCAGTGGTAACCTTTCCCATGAATGTAACATCTGGCCAATATGAATTATAGTTTACCTTTCCTATGAAAAATCTTTGTGTAACAGGCTGATCTTCAAATGCTCCCATTAGGTCAAGAGCCAGTTTCTCCCATGGACAATTAGGATAGTGAACTGGTGAGAGAGGGAGGCTGAAGGTTTTCTGTGACTTATCACTATTAGCACAACTCATGCAATCCTTATTCCCTCAACTTGCTTGTCCATCCCTGGCCACCAGAAGTCTTGTCACAGTCATCTTTTGGTTAGGCTCATCTACTGATGTCCATCATGTGCCAGATGAATTAATAGTCTCAGAAATGTAGGCTCAACAAGATGGTCAAGATTAGAGAGAACCTCACTTGTGAAGGACAGGCAGGGCTTCTACAAAAGACAGGAAACTGGGAGCAGAGGAGGCAGCAAGAAGTCATCTGCAAGTCACTTCCTAGGAGCAGGGAAGTGTGGTTGGGGCTAGAGAGGCAGTTAGCCTATGGTTACTCCCTGGGACGAGGGAGTGAAGAGACCAGCAAACCCAGAGGAGTGGGGAAAGGCCAGGAGATATGGAAGCAGCTCAGGGAAAGGCAGCATGGTGCCAAGGCAGAATGGACCTTGGCTGTAGTGTAGAGGGTTCCTGAGCTAGAATCTGAAGTTGAAGGTGGGCCTGGTTTCCCCTTCCAGCCACTGTGAGAGTGCCATCATGAGGTAATGAAGTGGAAGACTGCTAGAAAGCAGGAACCTTGATACACTTCACCTCCCGGAAGGTGAAATCACAATAGTGACCTTGCTGGAGGGCTGAGTCACAAAGAGGACACTCTGGCTCCTGGAAGCCAGAGAGGGGCTGCAGAGGAGAAACTAATGGAGTATAACTGCTGAAAGGGCCTCGGCCTGACTGAGCTAATGCCCAGAACCTTCAGAAGGCTGCACCATCCAGTAGTGAGTACAGCAACCCTGTCACAGTCCTAAAGTACCTTGCCTTCTCTCACAACTGTTGTCCATTCTGAGACTGTGATCACTCCTTGAGTTATAGCAAAGATTTATGCCATGACGATCTCTTCATCATCTCTCTATTGCACCCCTCATCGTAAGGTATGGGCAGGCAAGACAGATAATCTGCAGTGGTGTTCTTGGCTCCTGGAAGATACACCATCAGCAAATCAAAGTCCATTAGTTGGGTGGGCCTTTTGGCAATTCTTGGAGTTGCTCATTCAGAACCTTATGTGGTGAATAAAGCTGAAAGAGGTTTGTGATCTCTCCCCCCGCCACAGGTAAGTTCTGAAGCGTCTTCTTACTGCCCAGAAACATGCCAGAGCTTCTTTGTCAATGAGAGAACAGGATTTTTCTGAATCAGTCAGGACTCTGGAGGCAAATGCAGTAGTGACCCTTGGCCATTTTTTATCTGGCTCAGAACAGCATCAAACCATACTCACAAGCGTCTGTTGTGACAACTGCTTCACAGAATCAAAAAGGGCTTAAAGTTGGGCTGGTGGAAATTGCATGTTTGATCCTGTTCAAGCTGTTCTTGCACATTATAACCCATTCAAACCTTACATCCCTTTTCAGTGATAAACTACATTCATATCAAACTTCTTTACAAACTTTGAATAGTATTCGCATAATCCCAAGAAGGATCGAAGTTTGTCCTTGTTGTCAGGCTCTGGTGTACCAAAACCTAGGTCTGGTTTTGGTTGTATGCCATTCTGAGAGATTGTATGTCCTAGGTATGTCACTGAGTTAGTATGGAGTTGACATTTCCTCTTGCTGATTTTAAGCCCATATCATTGAAGTTTTTCTAGAACCATTTTTAGCACGATATGTTCAGAGTCATCTTTGCCATACACTAGAATGTCATCTTGAAAGTAATACCCCCTTCTCTCTCCAAGGATAACATGCATTATTCTCTGGAATATGGACACTGCAGAGGATAACCCCAAACAACATCCTTTTGAATTGGAACAAACCTTCTGGAACAATGAAAGCTGTGTACTTGCAAGATTTTCCCATTAAGAGGATCTGCTGGTAAACTGAGGATAAATCAAGATTCAAAGACATTGCCTCCTTCTAGGTGAGCAACATTTCATTGATGTTGGATAAAGGATGATAATACACAACCATGTAGGAGTTTAGATCTATCAAGTCCACACACATGCACCATGAGGCTTTCTGGCAAGACCAATAGGAGAAGCCCTTTAGCCAATAGTCTTCTTGGCAACCAGGGCACACTGCTGACTCATATCCAGCTTCTTATCCACTGTAACCCCCAGATCCTTTTCTGCAGAACTGCTGCCTAGCTCGTCGGTCCCCAGTCTGTAGCTGTGCATGGAATTCTTCTGTCCTAAGTGCAGGACTCTGCACTTGTCCTTGTTGAACCTCATCAGATTTCTTTTGGCCCAATCCTCCAATTTGTTTAGGTCCTTCTGTATCCTATCCCTCCCTTTTAGGGTATCTACCACTCCCCCTAGCATAGTGTCAACTGCAAACTTGCTGAGGGTGCAATCTACCCCCCTCTTTCAGATCATTAATGAAGATGTTGAACAAAACCGGCCCCAGGACCGACCCCTGGGGCACTCCACTTGTGACCGGCTGCCAGCTAGACATGGAGCCATTGATCACTACTCATTGACCCCTTTGCTCTAGCCAGATCTCTATCCATTTTATAGTCCACTCATCCAATCCATACTTTTTTAACTTGCTGATAAGAATACTGTGGGACACCGTATCAAAAGCTTTGCTCAAGTCAAGGTATATCACGTCCACCACTTTCCCCTCATCCACAGAACCAGCCACCTCTTCATAGAAAGCAATCAGGTTGGTCAGGCATGACTTGCCCTTGGTGAATCCATGTTGACTGCTCCTGATCACCTGCCTCTTTTTAAGTGCCTTAAAATGGATTCCTTGAGGACCTGCTCCATGATTTTTCCAGGGATTGAGGTGAGGCTGACCGACCTATAGTTCCCTGGATCCTCCTCCTTCCCCTTCTTGAAGATGGGCACTATATTTGCCTTTTTCCAGTCATCAGGGACCTCCCCCGTTGCCACGAGCTTTCAAAGATAAAAGCCAATGGCTCTGAAATCACATCAGCTAACTCCCTCAGCACCCTCGGGTGCATTGCATCTGGCCCCATGGACTTGTGTATGTCCAATCTTTCTAAATAGTCCTGGACCTGTTCCTTCTTTCAGGGATGTTCACCTCCTCCCCATTCTGTGCCGCCCAGTGCAGTAGTCTGGGAGCTGACCTTGTCTGTGAAGACAGAGGCAAAAAAGGCATTGAGTATCTCAGCTTTCTCCATATCCTCTGTCACTAGGTTGCCTCCTGCATTCTGTAAGGGGCCCACACTTTCCTTAATCTTCCTCTTGTTGCTAACATACCTGTAGAAATCCTTCTTGTTCCCCTTCACATCCCTTGCTAGCTGCAACTCCAATTGCACGTTGGCCTTCCTGATTTCATTCCTGCATGTTCGAGCACTATTTTTATAATCCTCCCTAGTCATCTGACCAAGCTCCAACTTCTTGTAAGCTTCTTTTTTGTGTTTAAGCTCACCAATGACTTCTTTGTTAAGCCAAGCTGGTCGCCTACCATACTTGCTATTCTTTGTGCACATTAAGATGGTTTGTTCCTGTGCCCTCAATAAGGTTTCTTTAAAATACAGCCGCCCTCTTGTATTCCTTTCCCCCTCATATTAGCCTCCCAGGGGATCCTGCCCATCAGCTCCCTGAGGGAGTCAAAGTCTGCTTTTCTGAAGTCCATGGTCCGTATCCTGCTGTTCTCCTTTCTTCCTTTTGTCAGGATCCTGAACTCAACCATCTCATGGTCACTGCTGCCTAGGTTGTCCCCCACATCTACTTACCCTACCAAATCTTCCCTGTTTGTGAGCAGCAGGTCAAGAGCAGCACGGTCCCTAGTTGGTTGTTCCAGCACTTGCACCAGGAAGTTATCCGTGACACAATCCAAAAACTTCCTGGATTGTTTGTGTTCTGCTGTATTGCTCTTCCAGCAGATGTCAGGGTGATTGAAGTCCCCCATGAGAATCAGGTCCTGTGAACTGGAAACTTTCCCTAGTTGACTGAAGAAAGCCTCATATACCTCATCCTCCTGGTCTGGTAGTCTATAACAGACACCCACCACAACATCACCCTTATTGTTCTTGCTTCTAAGCTTAACCCAGAGACTCTCAACTGGCGTATCTCCAGTTTCACACTGGAGCTCAGACCAAATCATAGCGCTCTCTTACATACAGTGCAACTCCTCCACCCTTTCGCCCCTGCCTGTCCTTCCTGAACAGCTTGTACCCATCCATGACAGTGCTCCAGTCGTGTGAGTTATTCCACCAAGTCTCAGTTATTCCAATCATGTCATAGTTCCTTGACTGTGCCAGGACTTCCAATTCCTCCTGCTTGTTTCCCAGGCTTCTTGCGTTTGTGTATAGGCACTTCAGATAACTAGCCGATTGCCCTACTTTTCAGTACGAATCAGGAGGCCTCCCCTGTTGCACCCTCCTCCTCTTGTTTCCTTGTGGTGTCCCACTTCCCCACTTACCTTCGGCCTTAGGTCTCCGTCCCCCATTGAACCTAGTTTAAAGCCCTCCTCACTAGGTTAGCCAGCCTGTCTGCTAAGATACTGTTCCCTCTCTTCGTTAGGTGAACAACATCGTTAGGTGAACAACATCTATGGTATCAGTGAACACTTCTGGAAAGTCAGTTTTCAGGATTTGTTCTGCACTATTCAGATCTAATATCATTTGAAGACCCCTTTGGTGATTCCATCCTAAAACAGAAACTCCCTTTTAGGTTACATAGATTTTTTTTCCCTTGGAATTATGGCTTTTTTACTTGATGGTAGCTGTAAAATAGACATCGATGGGGATGAGAGAACCATCATAGCCTCTGGGGTATATGTCTGAAGGATGTAAGTCAGACTTACATAGAGTTTGGGAGTCAGCAAATAGCACCATGTCGAGTTGGTTGGGAAAAAAAGTACCATGGATATAGATTTAGGAGCTTTGCGGTTGCAGTTTCGTATTACAATCTGGAAGAAATGTGGTATTACAGAAAGTGAATTAACAGTGGATGGCGATTTGCACTCATCAGGCAGTTTCTGTGTTTTTTCCCCCCAAGGTAAGGCCTTTTATCATAAGGAGTTGTTCATGAATCTTGGAACTTCTTGTCTTCATGACAATTTGATATCTGATCATTTCATCCGTCAAACTGGCAAATTCACAGGTTGTGCTCCACTCATGCAATGCAGCAATGTAGTGGTCAATGGGCTCATGGGGCATCCATAAACAGGAACACAACTTGCAGTGTTTGGCAACAACATTTAGTAGGTGATTAAAATGGTCATCCAGGACTCAGAGAGCAGCATCACATGGAGTTGCATCCTGCAGTAAGTCAGTTACAGGTGGTTGATGCTTGAAGGTTGCCTTGGTCCTGAAGGGCAATGCATGAAGCAGTAAGGCTTTCCATTTTTCTGGAGTGTAAGTAGAAGTGTCTAGAACAAGCACACAGTTGCTGAAGTAAGACTTCCATTGTTGCCATAGGAGCGGAGACAGAACTTGCATCATTGGAAGAACATGGAGGCAGAACTTGTGTCACAGTAATAAGTGTGGAAACAAGCAGAAGACATCCAGTGAATCGAGAAAGGTAGAGAAGCATCAGCTGGTAAGAAATTCTGGTCACAGAAATGGCTGACTGGCCCTGTAAAACTATATTCATGGTGCAGCTGGGGATATTCACAACTGCAGAGGAACACGCCAGATAGGAAAAAGTAGGCACTACCCCCCTTTAAATTGTTCTTCTCAGCAAGCTGCAGGTGCATACAGCAGCAAGATTTAAGGCTGTGGACGTGCTCTGGGGGCAGCAATAGTGAACCAACAACAGCAGGAATCACAAGGTACTTGGTTAAGTTAGATTTCTGTTTCTCTGTGGCTCTTGTATGCTCATTGCCAGTTTGTTTTGTACCTGAACCCATTTGAGGAAGACTTGGAAAGCTCAGTAACAGCAAAGGTAAGGTTTATTCTCCTCACTTTTTCACAGGGCTTACATTCTTCCTTCCCTTCTCTTCCTCCTCCTTCCCCTACCCCACCAGTGCATTTCAGGAATTGTTAATTCCTGGACTCAATGTTACAGGAACCACCTAGGAGCAATCTTACAAACACAACCTGGCTTGTTATTTGCACCTAACTAAATAGGCAGGTCATCCAGGAAGAAATGCTGGAGAGGCAGTAAGCAATAACTCTGAATGGGACTGGGAGACATCAGTATAGAATGGGCAAATGAAGTCATGCCACCAGATGTGGTCATCTAGGAATAGGAGATAAAGGGAGACTAGGAGTAATGACAACAGTCCAAAAGATACCAGAGGAAGAGGATGAGATGAAGGGAGCATTTAAAGGGATAGGAAAAGAACCATCATAAATACACACTGTGTAAAACTTTAAACAGACTTCCAAATACTGTATGAACAACAGCAGCCAGTAAGGTCACAGAGACATTTTATACCCTGAAATCTGATCTGAGGATGAGTCTTGAGGTCTAATAGATGGGCTACGAACAGTACAGCACTGACATTCATAACAAACAAATAAGAGAGGCATAGATCTGATCATAGCGATGGACTGCTAGTTTATGCGTATTGGCATCTTGGATTTAGAGAATCCTTTTTATTAATATTAAACTACATGAAAAAAAAGCTTAATATACTTACTCAGCCTTCCAAGTCTAATGCCCTGTGAGGCAAACTTGCAGCTGGACCGGGGCTGCTCACTCAGCTACAATGAGTCACTCCTCCAGCATCGCCTCATCTCTGCCTCAGGCACGCTGCAGCAACCCAGCTATCCTCACTCATCCCTCAAGCAGAGCTTTCAACAACTCAACCCTCCGGCACACGTAGCAGCCTATCCCTTGGCAGGGCCTGGGACAGATGACCCCAAGGCACAGGTATTTCACTCTCAGTGCCAGAGGCTCGTTCGGCCTAGCCTGCAGTGCAGCGTTAGGTCGACACAAGGCATCTTACATTGACCTAACTATGGAGGTGTCTACCTTTAAATTTCGACCCCACCGATGTAACTGCCTCACCGCGCTGACTTAATAACCACTTCCATGAGCGGTGTAGAGTCAAAGTCATCGTAGTTGGGTTGATAGTGTCAGTGTAGACACTGCGTTACTTACATCGATGGTTAATGGGCTCCAGGAGGTGCCCCGCAATGCTTGGCCTCTCTGGTCACTGCTTGGAACTCTGCTGCCAAGCAGCCAGGTGGACAGGAAGCCACCCCTCCCCTTAAAAGCTTTGTGAATTTTTGAAATTCCATTTCCTGGTTGCCGAGCTAGCTGCCCAGCTGACCATGCCGGCTACATGCTGCAGACACACTCCTGCCTGGATTACACAGGAGGTGTTGGCTCTCCTGGGTCTGTGGGGAAAAAAGGCTGTGCTGTACAACGCTGATCCAGCCATAGAAACATCGCTATCTACAAGTGGTTCGCTTGCAGCCCGGGGGAGAAGGACTACAAAAGGGACCAGCTGCAGTGCTATGTAAAAGACAAGGAGCTGCAGCAGGTGTGCCAGAAAGCAGGGGAGGCCAACAATCATTTTGGTGTGGAGCTGCATACTTGCTGCCTTTACAAAGACAGCATGCCATCCTCAGTGGAGAACCCACCCTCATCCCAGCAGCCCTGTGGATTCTTTGGAGGAGCCCAAGTCACAGGCTCCCCTGCCACGAAGACCGAGGAGATGGTGTTGGATGAGGAAGGAGTACAGGTGCCCAGAGGATTCAGCAGCATAGCAAGCCAAGACATGTTTTTGAGTCCTGTGCAGTCCAGCAAGTCCATACAGTCCAACGTAGGTGACCCTGACGCAGGGAAAGGATGTCTGGTAAGCATGCATTTGCTTTGAAATTGCAAAGATGGAACCCAAAAAGTTGCAAGACACATCTGTTGATTTACTCTTTTTTCCTTTCCTTTTCTTTTTTTTCTTATGCTAGGTGAGAGCAGCTCTACCTCTATTGGCTGTTTCACTATCTGCTTTTCATCCCCCTCTAGAGTTAGGCAGACGGGACCCCGCGGGATAGTTTACATGCACCAGGACGTCCTGTGAATCCTCTGTACAGATCTTGAGGAAACTTTCTGGATGGAGTCTGCAATCATCTGCCAAAGGTTCCTGGTGAGGGCTGCCTTATTTCTTCCACCATGGTAGGACACCTTCCTATGACACTCAGCAATTACTTCCACCAGAACCACGGCAGCACACAGGCTAGAAGCCTACAGCCCTGGTCTGTAACCTGTAGGAGCTGTTCCCTTCCAGTCTCCATTTCCCTCAGGAGTGAGATATCAGCTAAAATCACCACTGCCAGTGGAAAATAGTACCAGTATTCAGTTCAGTTACCCTTTACGCATATACTGGTGCCCATGAGCTATCCACCCTCATGTGCCACCCTCTCCTTCCCTCCATGGCTGTACTCACCATGGCTGGTGCTGGAACTGCCAGAGTGCGCTATGAATCCCAAGAAGTGAGAATGTAGTGCTTGCAGCTTGTGTGGATCAAGGGAAGCGCATTCATTTTATTAAGTTCCTATTTATTGCACGAATACCTTCACAATAGTACGTCTGTGCATTTTATCTTTTGCAGCTGGATACGTGGCCTTAGGAGTCTCTCCATCCACACCCTCAGAGCAGCTCAGCCAGATAAGGAGAAGGAAGAGGATGCGGGATGGTATGTTTCAAGAGATCCTGCAAGCCTCTGCTGCTTTAGATACTGAGCTCAAGGCTTGGAGGTTCATCCTCGCAGACAGCATGGCCAGGGATAGAGCAGAGAGGAGAAAGGCGCAGGAAAAGGAGAGGGACGTGCAGCAGGAGATGCTAGTGCTTCTCAAGCAGAAAACAGACAAGCTGCAGACTCTTGTTGACCTTTAGGTTCAACAGTCTCATGCTTGCCTCCCTCTGCAGCCCATAGAGAACTGCATTCCAGGACCTTCCTACACCCCCCTGCCCTCCCATTCCATGTGACATTTTGGGCCACTACACTACACTACCACCACCACTCCCTTTCATGGAAGAGTACAGACAATCACAGCTGCACATACACTGCCCTGTGAAAGACATGGTTAGTGTTTGTGGGTCTGAAATGGAAATAACTTTTCTTTCCTCTTCCAATGTTCTTTTCCCTTCATTTATTAAGTTTTATTCAGTTATAAATATTTTTCTGTTTGCGGGAGTTTTGAATAAAAGTCTATCTTTGGAAACTTAATTCATCTTGATTGTTTCACAACACATGCTGGCTGGAGCTGACATTATTAACAGATGATGTTAGTGGGTGCATTTGCACATGCACAGCACCCACTACAAGGTTCTACCAGGGTGCAAAAAAGCAAGCCCAGATAGAGCACAGTAACGTGGCTCATGACTTAAGTGGTCTTTCAAAGCCTCTCTGAGCCAAACAGCTCTGTGTTGAGCTCTTCTTATAGCCATAGCATCCGGCTGCTCAAAATCAGCAACCACTCCACCTCTGCTCTCCAGCCTGCTGGAAAAACTTTTCCCCCTTTGCTTCACAGATATTATGTAGGACACAGCAGGCAACTGTAACCATTGGGACTTTTTTCCACTGAGGTCCAATTTTGTGAGCAGACAGCAGCAGCGACCTTTCAAACAACCAAAAGCACATTCAACTGTCCTTCTACATCTGATGGGCCTATAGCTGAAGAGCTCCTTGGTGCTGTTGAGGTAGCTGGGTAGCTCCCATAAGCCCTGGGAGTAAGGGGTAGGCTGTGTATCCCAGGATCACTACTGGCATTTCAATATCCCCAATGGTAATCTGCCAATTGGGAAAGAAAGTCCCTGCTTGCAACTTCCTTTGATCATCTGAAAGTTCGCTGGTGCTGTCTACACACAAGATTGGACCTCAGTGAAAAAAAAAATATCCCAATGGTTTCAGCTGCATGCTGTGTTCTGCATAATATCTGTGGATTTTCTGACTCCAAATTTATTCCTAATCGATCGGTAGTGATTGGGCATTGCAAATTTCCATGGTGAAATCACCATTCACTTCTCCACTTCAGCACTCACTTCTGTCAGTGAATGTCTCATTTTGGTGCTGCTGTGCATGATGGCTGGGGTGAGTTCGGCACGCAGATCCAGAAGCGTGGCCTTGCGCAGCCGAAAGCTCTGCAGCCACTGCTCATCTTTCCAAACCTGATGCACTCCCACCAGTCAGTGCTTGTTTCTTGGGCCCAGAACCAGTGTTCCACCATCGACAGCTGCTCCATGAATGCAGCCAACAACTTTCAATTGTTCCTGTCTACATCCCATAGCAATCTAGCCTCCAAGAAACCACAGCCCTTGTGGCTCCTCTGGTAGCTCTGCAAACACTGCAGGAGCCCCAAGCTCACAATGTTCATCAGAATAGTGCAGAGCTGTGCAGGATCCATGCTTCTGACACAGATGACGGACAGTGAGGAAAAACGCAAAGGTTTGCAGGGATTTTGAAAAGATGCATGAAACATTATGGGATGCAGAAGAAATTATGCGATGGAGAACACTGCATTATGGGACGCTGAAAACATGCTCCCAGTCACCCCTGAGCAACTTGTTTCGGCCCCGTGAGGCATTGCAAAACCTTTCCAACACCCGGCGCTAGATGGTGGCAAGTTGCACAGTGGGATAGCTACCCACAGAGCACTGCTCTCTGTATCAATACAAGTGCTGCTACCGAGGACATACCCCGCCGACACCCAGAGCATAGCATGGACATGCCAAAGCGATGTAATTACTGCGGCAACTGCGTCCAATGTAACTTAGGTTGACGTAATTTTGTAGTGTAGACATGGCCTTAATTTGTGCAGCAGCACCACTTGCCTAAGAAACCTCCTGCTTCGTAATGTTACAGACTATCTACGTTTCCAGTCTGCCTTTGATCCTGTTCCGGCCCCAGCCTTGCCCAAGCTTTGTTCCAGCCTCGTCCAGCCTTGTCTGTGTCCTATTCTGACTGCTCCAGACCTGTTCTTGACCTGCTCCAACCCAGTGCCTCACCTCCTGACTCCCAATGCGTTGAACTGACTCCAACCTGGCTTTGATCTTTGGCCTGCTTCTGGAATCTGAGTGTGATCCTGACTGGGCTTGTCGACGGACTCTGACTTTGGTTCTGAAACAAAGCCTGTCCCCAGACCTCAGTTTCAGGGCTGCCCTCAGCCCAGTCCCGACTCTGTCTGACTTTGATCACCACTCCAACCACCCAGCCTGACCACCTAGAACCCAGAGCATGAAACACTCACTTATTCAACCTGGTAGAGCCCAGCAGAAGCCACTTACTAAGACCCCTATACAGTGCATTCCATAAATACCATGCAACCCTGCCTCTAATATTCCTCCTGTCCTGCAGGATTGTCTTTTTCACAGGAACTCTGTTTTTCCAAAGGAATTCATGCCACAATGCAGAAGTTTTTAAGGGGTAAGACTGTACACTATATAGCACATTTCCTAAGCTGCCTCAAGTTAACATTTCATCAGCACAGTACAGTTCACCATTTTACCTATCGATGTTCTCTGGAATTTTTGGTGCATAATCCCAGGTGATTTCTTCCGCAGCAATGAAATATTCCCAGTCCTTAATCATACGCAATTCCTTAAAGGACAATCTCTTCTTGAACACGTCTTTCTCTGCACATTCTTTTATACTGAGATAACCGTGCATCTGAGCTGGTTGAAAAGAGACACAGTACAATAGTGACTGTTAGTCCTATGAACATTACATTCCTACAGTATCTCTCATCCCATTAGCTCAGGATGCCTGCAACATGCACTCACTGGGATCAGTCTACTCAGGTTAAAAAAAAAAAAAAAAGTGACGGTATTAAGGGTGGTGTTTTCAAAGGGGCCTGTGGGAGTCAATGAGAGCTCAGCAACTAACTCGCATTGCCTCCTTTGAAAATAGCAGCCTAAACTGACAGCAAGTACTTCCCCTTTTCTGTTAAATGAGCCTTCCAATCCTTCACAAGAAAGGATGCACTGATCTATTAAAACAGATCTGTTTTCACTCTAGGGCAAGGATTCTTGAACTTTTTGTGCTGGGAGCCCCCCTCTGAAAATATTTCAAGCTGTGATGACCCCCCCAAAAAGTGAGGGCTCCCCTCCCCATGCTTTGCCACCCTTACCAGCATGTGAGGGGGCTGACAGATCATGACCCCCCCATAATAATCTCAGGATCCCCTGAGGGATCAGGAACCCCAGTTTGAGAACCCCTGCTCTAGGGGGAAACTAACATCCACTGTTAAAAGAGGAGCAGGGAAGATTCTTTTCGCCACTGAACTGCAAATTCTGTGTTTCTCCTGAACTAGCTGATCAATCTATCTTGTGCCTCCAAGTTTTTATAATGAGGCTCATTTGAGCACCTCCTAAAGAGTTAAAAACAGAGTCAGATTCATTGTTGCCCTGCAACCCGAATTCAAATGAAATGCTGTCTCCACCGATTTCCTAGGACGATCCCACATGCATCAGCCAGCACATTTGACAAAATGAGCAGAACTTTAGGAGATAAGGAAGAAGAGACAAGAATGACACTCAAAGTGCACAACTGCCTCCTGAACAGCTGGTTCCCTTGCCTTGCAGATGCTTCTGGACAAGAGAAGATATCAGCCACCTTCCTTTCTGAGTCACAGTCATGTTCGCTGTGGTCGATGCACCTCCCACGAGGCTGATGGTCGAGACCCTGCGATGATTTTGTTCCAGGACTTGCCCATTGAAATGGATGGAGAAAATCTCTGGTTTGGAGCTCATTCCTATCAAATGCCAGCTCACGTTATCGTATGTACAGGCTTCTAAATCTGAAACAGAAAGAACAGCAGGGTTCAGAACACATGTGAATCATCCAGGAGTCAGAGAATGGTTCACTAAGTAGGTCAAAAGCAAATACCCGCTCAGCACATTTTACTAGTCTCTCGGGTACTTTGATGGCCATGTCTAGGATAGATACTGTATAGGCCATGGGTGGGATTTTCAAAACTACCAGAGTGAATTAGGAGTTTAAGTCCCATTGAAAGTCAATGGAAGTTTGCCTAACTCACTCAGCCTATGTCTACACTGATGGTGGCAAAGTCGCCGCTGTCAGATCGACTTATCTGGATCAACTGAGCGGCCATTGAAGACCTGCTCAGTCGATCCAGAAGTCGATGTACTAAAACCACCCCCACACGTCACGTAGCACTGCACTGACGGGAACGTGGTTCTCATTGGCACCGTGAAGATGGCGCGCAGAAGAGAAGCCTGGCCAAAAGAAGGCTCCGGGGGGATATGCTTGCTCTATATAAATATATCAGGGGGATTAACGTTAGGGAGGGAGAGGAATTGTTTAAGTTTAGTACTAATATAGGCACGAGGACGAATGGGTACAAACTGGATATTAGGAAATTTAGACTTGAAATTAGACGAAGGTTTCTAACCATTAGGGGAGTGAAGTTCTGGAATAGCCTTCCGAGGGAAGTAGTGGGGGCAAATGACTTATCTGGCTTTAAGACTAAGCTTGATAAGTATATGGAGGGGATGTTATGATGGGATAGTTTAATTTGAGCAATTGATTTTGGATTATCGGCAGATAAGTCTGCTTAATGGTCTGTGGGAATGTTGGATGGGATGGGAACTGAGTTACTGCAGAGAATTCTTTTTTGGGTGTTGGCTGGTGAGTCTTGCCCACATGCTCGGGGTTTAGCTGAGGTCTTCAAATCTCACTTTTGAGGATTTCAATAACTCAGTCATGGGTTCGGGGTTGTTATAAATGTGTATGGGTAGGGTTTTGTGGCCTGCCTTGTGCAGGAGGTCAGACTAGATGATCATATTGGTCCCTTCTGACCTATGAGTCTATGAGAAGCACAGCAGTTGATGAGAGTTATGCAAGATTTTGGCGTACTTTGTGTAACTCCTGACGACTGCCACAGAATCACCAAGTTAAGTGTAGACCAAGCCTCAGATGCTTTTGAAAGTCTCACTCCTCAATCAGTGGGTGGCAGGGAAGAGATTTAATTCTCTTCCCGCATGAACAGCAACATTCTTGTGTGCTCTTAGTTGCAAGGTCAGAATGCAGTGGAAAGCGGTGGCAGTTGGGAGCACATGCATGTTCTCATTTGGACCCAGAGGCTCATGGTAAATGTAGGTATGAGGCTATGTCACTCCACTCCTTCCATTTGCTTTGTACAGCTCACTAGTGTACGTGGCAGTGAGGAATAATGCACAGTTTGTGGACTCTGGCTGGACGCCGCACAACTACATACAGTACCTGGCAAGGTCCCGTTAGTGTAACCATTAATTGTGTACATGAGTGATGTTGATTTTTGCCAGCTTTTGCTTTCATCAAACACAGCAAACATCAACACATGTTCTCTGTCAAACAGCATCTGTGTCCCATCTTCCTTCAGGCTTCCTATGGGAGGAAACAAGAGATGAATCAGATGAAGGTAAAAATAAAGCAGCTCACATCAATTAAAAGGCATCCAGATCTATTCCATGAGCTTGCTGCAGGTGCCAGCTGCACCTGACCACAAAGGGCATGTTTTCAAGATGTGCTGGAGGTGAATTGAGCTCTAGGACTAGATGCTGGATGGCAGCTTTGGAGACAGAAGGCCTCTAGCATCCACAAAACAGATTCAGAACAGGGAGCATCACTACATGCTTCTTCTAAGATATTCTGGTAATGTGGCACAGGGATCATCTCAGAGTGAGAGGAGATTGGTCTTGAGGTCCTATTCAGTCCTTGGCTTCTTTTCTGAGACTACCAGCAAGGGCCCAGATTAATCCCAGTTGTGGTGAAGTTTCTTGCAGTGTGGATAACTGCCCTCAAATCTGCCTCCTTGGTACTGAACTGAAGCCCCCAAATCATTTCACGCAGACAAGCAAGCAGCCTTCACCTGGTAAGGATTTTTGGTCATTACAGCCATAGGCAGATTCTACAGTGAGGACAGCAGTATAAGAACCTATATAGAAGAGACTTGGAGGTGAGATGCATTTGTTTTGGATACGCATGTATTGCCATGCTACCCAAACCTGGTGTCATCTCACCGTTTCTCCCAATAATTTATAGGTGTCAGAAATGCACACTTGTTTTTAATATATTGCTAGTTTAATTAATTTGTATCACCCAGTGTTTAGTTTGTAATGAAAGAGGTGTCGGGGTTCAAGCAACCTTTTTACTTGCATCACTGACATGACATGGCTCAGCCCTGGCACATATTAAGTACCCAGGACTAAAAGAGATGAATTTGGAGACGCTTGACACAAGGCAGGAAAATAAATGTTCCCAAAATATTCATAGACAATCTACAGCGACATCAGAACTTTCCAGCAAGGATCACAACAAAACACAGAAAGGAAAGAGCCCTGAGGTGGAGGAGAATATAACAGATAATTTATAATACAAGAGCATTAACATTCCAAATACCTGGAAAAGAACACTACTGATCAGGCTGCCAGTCCTACAATGCAGTGTGCCTGGACAGATCCCCACGCCCACATGAAGCCCAGTGAAGTCAATGCGTGTGGAGGTGCACTTGTGTGCACTGCATTGCAGGCTCCAGGTTTATTTTTTTCTAGGAAGGACTAAATGTACAAACCCATTTAATCAATGTGCTCTACACAAGTCGTTGCATCCAACAAACTTCCCAGGGAAGGAAACGACCAAACTAAATAACTCTTATCCCAGCCTTTAGCAGAGGAAGAACATATAATCCTGTAGAATGGATGGCTCAGGGGACTGGCAATGGGTTAAGGAAACTTTCTCCTAGATCACCAATCCATATCCATATCAGATCTGCAGCAACTATCTCATGTCTGTTTGGCATCATATATAGTAGCAATTAGTATCAATGAGGGGTTGCAGCCTGCTCAGTTAAGACAGAAGCTTTAGAGATTTTAGCCCCTAAACTCTAGAATGATACTACTGAACATGTGCAAACTGAAATTTTTCAAAGGCTTATAACATGGCCAAATTTGAGCAGATTTTCATGTGAATAGCAAAAGGTGCATCCTTGACACAAAAGCCACCACTTTGCCAAATTTCACGTTACTGCTCCAAAGCATGAGGATGCTAGAGCCTCTCAACAAAACAGTCTTAATGGTTTTTTAATGGGCAAAACAGTGGGTTTTTTCCTAGCCTTGTTCTTGGAAACAGTTGAATGGTTTTGGATGTAATTTTCCAAAAGAATTCAATCGGAGGCAGACACCTGAAACGGTAAATTTCAACCCAAACACTTAAAGTTTGGCAAACTTATAAGCAACTGAAAACAGTGTCTCATAATGGGAAATGTCAGGCAACCTTAATATAATGTGGTGTTACCAGCCCTCCCTATAATTAGAATTATTCAAGAAACTAGTGTGTGTTACAGCTAATCCAGAACATTGTAACCCTAAGGCCTAAAATAAAGATGCCAGGGGAAAGGGGAGGAATCAATTTCCTCTAAACTGCCTGCATAGAAACACAAAAAAGAAAGATGAAAATGAAATGCCTTCCCACATTATGATACAATCTTCAAGTTCGATTTCTAGGTTTTTTAGTTTTTATCGTTACCATAACAGGAAGCCACACTGTATCAGAATATGCTAGACCATTAAACAGTAGACTAGCTGAATTTTATAGCTTTTGTTTACCCAAAGCATTTTGATTACCTTTTTTACATATAAGCAATGCTCCAATTAGACCAGAGTTAAAGTCCATCACCATGTTCTCATGCGAATAATAGACATAGGTGAGACAAGGCGGGTCAGCTTCTTTTGGCCCAATTTTTTCAGTGATCTCCCATGTGTATTTATACACCACGCCAGGAGGCACAACGTCATCCAGTTTTTCAAAAGAAGATGTTCTGTCAGCATACAGGAAACCTGCACAGGTAAAAGTTGGGAGAGGGAGGAAGAGGTAGTGTTGAGAGAGGGATTAATGAATGTATGCATGCACAGGGCTTTTCCTACCATTGCCATCCACACACACAGAGCTGGATTCTCCTCCTCTCACCTACACCAGTTTTACAATGGTGTAATTCCATTTAACCTCAATGGAGATACTCCTGATTCCCACTGGTGTCCCTGAGAGCAGAATCAAGTCCAGTACTCTGTTTCATTTTCCCATTTAGAAGGATCAAATTCTCAGCAGTGTTCTCACTCCCAAGGGAAGGAGCTCCATGCTGGCCTTCCTGATGTCAGACTGCTGTGGTGGTGAAGTGTGATACATGCTCAGCCTCTCCATGGTCGGATCCTGCAGAGATCTAGCTGCCCAATTTGCCAGCTCTCTATTGATCCTGTTTCCCTCCATAACACTGGCCCTGTAGGAGTTACTGCAGCATTCAGACTTTTGTGCATTACAAATCTGAATGGTGGTAACACTGCATTTAATTTGTTTGCATTGTCTACATTCAATAAAAGTTTCGACAACCTCCACAAAATATTTTTGTCATCAGAATTCTAGCTGCAAAATAAAATGAGAAATCAGTGAAATATCAACCTGAGCCACCATCAAACGGAATCACCAGAGAGAGTTTCAGTGACACGATAGTTCCTCAACACAGAGCTCTGCTCCCACTCAGCTGAGAGCAAAAAATTCCTCTTGGGCTCAAAAAATGAACAAGGTATTAAACAAAATCTCAGAGAACTTGCCTGACAAACTGATTAATAGCAAGGAACAAGATCATCTAGTGCTCATGGGAAAAAACCTCATGTATGTTTTCACAAAAACAAATTCACACAATCGGAAATTTCCACAAAATTTCAAAAACTGAAAAAAATAATCCCAACTATAAAATCCCTATAGTTAGCTGAAAAGGGAGAACATTTTTCCTGATATTGTTTTGAGATTTGAAACATTCAGCCTGCCATGACATAATCAATGCAATTATATATTTGCAAGCCAACAGCTCTGCTCCACATGCAGTCATTGATACTAGTGCAAAGGGAGTAAAATGCTACCATTCTGACATGGAAGTGTTTAACATTCATTTTGCACTGGTGAAAATGACAACACAAAGTGCAAACTGGACACATATTGAGTAATAAATAACCGCATTACCAATGTTTTGAAGTCTAAATCTTGATGTCTATGCTGCTGCATGGGAACTGAAAGAACATTTTCTTTAACACACATTTAAACATTTTCTGTCTGCGAGGATAGTTTCCAATCTTTAGGATAAGGTTGTTTCAGAAAACACGGTGACTGTTTGGAGGAGGCAGGATAATGTCCTGCAGTTCACTTAGTGCACGAACAGCCAGACTGGATTCAAAGGTCACAAACCAGTGTTTTGCACATCTGTCTTTGGGAGGATTTTCTGAGCATTTCCTTCCTCACCACCTATATCTGCTAAGCTCTTGTTGCATTCGCAGCTTTATGCAATCTAGCTGACCCAGCCGCTCGCTGACTGGGTCTCTGGGTCACACCTTCCTGGTTGCCAGCCATGATACCTAGCAGGCCCAATGGGCTTGGCATCTGCAAGAGTTGCTCATCAGGAGCCCAGAGGACAGCAGTAGTAGGCGGCAGTGATATAGAATCCGCTTCTTCCAAGTGGAGTATGATTTGTTTGCCAAATGGTGCACAGCACTCAGAGAAATTGATTGAAATTAAGAATGCTATACACATACCGTTTTATCTACACTTGGCATTCCCCTCAAGCCCCTAGATAGACATCACTTCGTCTTGGCACCCACATTTTCTTGGTGCCCAAAAATTGCAGTCTGCTTGCTACAGACCCTTAACTCTTTTGTGGGTATATCTGCACTGCAGCAGCACAGTTCAGGTGCTGCAGCTGTACCGCATAAATGCTTCCTAATTGACGTTAGGGGATTTCCATCAATATAGTTATTCCACCCCTCCGAGAGGCAGTAACTAGGTCAATGGACAAAATCTTCCATTGGCCAGGCTGCATCTACAATAGAGGTTAGGTTGACCTAACTCCATTGCACAGAGCATGGTATTTTTCACAGCCCTGAGTGATGTAGCTAGCTCAAATAAAGTTTTAGGTGTAGACCAGCCCAGTCAGTCAGTCTACATCTGCCTGCAGCAGCTGACAGCTTCCCTCCTCCCTTTCTGTGGGGTGGGTATTTTAACTGACTTTTGATCTCCGGGTTCTCAGCTTTGGCAAAACAGCTGTCACCAACATAAAGAGTGCATCAGCATGCACATCTCAAACACTAGCACTGCCATATTCCTAGGTTTATGTGATTGCATGTGATAAGAGATGAGGCTTGGCCACAAAATTTAGATTGAGATTCAGACATCAAAGGTCATGCCCATTTTGTTTTGGGCCCATCTATATCTAGGATTATATAGTCTTGAGTAGAAGAAGAACAGATGGCATTTTACAACACATACCTTCCGACTGTTTGTTGTAAGCTATGCCTTGTGGGTGAATGCTCAGCGGCTTGTCAGCCATGTTCTTAAAGTGAACGACTAAAGTGTCCCCTACTTCGGCACGCAGAGTTGGTCCCAGAAGTCCTGCAGAAATTCAGTATTTAAAACAAAAAAAAGATGAGAATCAAATGGTGCTTCTTAGTGAAAGGGAGAGAGTCCTCTTCTTCTGAGTCCTAAACTCCTGTTAAAGGACAGGTTGCCCGAAACAAAGGCATAGGATTTCTTGCCTGTGCAATAAGGGTTAATTCTATCCATTGATTTAGCTGTGAAACACCTAGATGGTGGAAAAGCACACAAGGATTTAACAATGGTCGAGAGAGTCGAGAATTATATATTCAGCAAATGACTGAGAATTACAGGAAAATTCTGTACATGAAGAGAAAAAGGTTATTCTCTGGCTATAGAAAGCTTAGTGAGCAGATACTAAACTTTTTAAGGTTGGAGATGGGCATCTTCCCTTACAAACTAGTCACCAGTGCTAGCATAGTTTTAGGAAAGCAGATATTTAGAAGTTTTAGGGAGTGTTTAATATGACATCCATATCCCCTCCTCAGAGCAACAGCCTCCACAATACAAGGCAGGTCTCCAGTGCAGTGTGACATGAAGCTGCAGCTCTGCAAGGCATGCTCTCGCTAGCTTTACTCTAGATAGCATGGCTAAAAATAGCAAAGAAGATCATAGGTCTGGAAGGGACCTCGGGAGGTCTTCTAGTCTAGACTCTGCACTACGACCTCGTGAGGTGGGACATTCCCAGAGCTCAGGCTCCAGCCTGAGCCCAGAAGTCTACATAACCATGAAACAGCCCCACAACCAAAGCCCCATGAACCTGAGTCAGCTGGCACAGGCCAGCTGCAGGTTTTTCTTTGCTCTGTAGACATATCCTTAGATACTAGAGTGGTGGACAGGGTACATAAATACCTACATAGATATAAGCCCAAGAACGACAACAAAAATCAGTGACAGCCACCTGCAGCAGTCGGGCTAAAGAGAAATGCAGTTCCATTGTGTGATGAATTGAGGGCTCTGTCTGCACAATTTATGAATTTGGGAGGACATTCTGACATTGTATCATGAAACCACTGTGCCATGCCTGTGTGTATGTGGCGCCTCCGTCGTTAACAGGAACAAGAGTGGGTACACACACTGGATGAGGGAAAACGAGGACTACTTATGTTGATAATAACGCTTTGACCACACAAAAGTTATGTTGGAGAGTGACTGCATCCTTGGGGAAAGCCAGTTTCACCCATCCTGGCTGATGGGAGGGGTTAATGGAACAATGAAGAGTTCCCAAAAGATAGAACAGGGGAAGCCAAGTGTTGGAAGGGGGACACACAAATGCAGAGTCAAGCAGGAAGGGGAAGCACAGGGCTGGAGACAGCAAGGTCACAGGGCTGGGGGAAGAAGACTATGTGGGAGGAGCCACCCCACACATAACAGCCTGCATGAGGCAGGGGAAACCCTGCCTGCCTGCCTTCCTGGACACAGATTTCTCTCCAAGGACACCCAAGGGAAGGGTGAACTAGTGAGGGGCATCCTAATTAGGATGGCTTTTGTGTGCTACGTAATCTGTTGCGTCTTGTGCTTTCTGTGAGTAAATGAAAGAGCAATTGTGTTATGCTCTGTGCAGAGAGAGTGTTTTTATCTGCTCCCCAATTATCACATGCCTCCTGACAGAGTTCAATTATAAACCAGAAGCGTTTCACCTTGGAGTGGAGTATAGGGAGAGGGTGTGCTGAGGTACCGCAGAGTCTGAAGGGGTCACCATTTGCCCATGGGCTGGGCAGCTCAAGCGTGGGTTCCAGCTCTCATAAAGAGGTGCCAGACAAAGTCTGCACCCTGAGTGCGTGTCTAGGGACCCCAAGATTGGGACAGTGGCTAGTCTGTCTTCAGGTCCCAGAGGCTTAAAACACCCAGGGATCCAGAGGCTTGGATTCCCCTCACCCCTCCAGGGGGTGCCCAACTAGATCTATGACATTCTTCCTGCAGTGTTACAAATTGCTTTATAGAAAGTGTTTGGGGTGCGTCACTCCCCACTTGGTCACGATTGGTCACGTAGGTCCATTGCTAACAAGCGACCAGCTAGTTACTCACTTCCTTTCGTGCGGTCTGATTGAAAGAGGAAACGAATCAGCGGCACCGAAGAGGGATGGGTCTCAGATGTGCCAACCCAGTAGGGATCTGATCACAAACTAGCCTCTGCAGGTTGGATCTTGGCAACTGCAGGGGGTTTCTGGCATCCAGGTTGGCTTGAAAATCCAAGTCATTCTAACCTTCAAAGGGAACGACCCCAATGACCCACTACTCCACTTCTACCCCCTACAGCAACCCACCTCTCCTGCTACTGAGCACCAGAACCTGCTTTAGAGAAGGGATCATTCTGCATCAGTGTGATCATAACAGCATTTTGGAAACCCTCAATGGATTTCCACTCAATGGAAACCTCTTAGTTTTGAAGCTGCAAGCAGTCGGTGACTTACATTTTCAAAAAAAGGCTAGTGATTTTGGGAGCCCAGTGCGAAATACTGTAAAGGGACCAGATTTGCAGAAAGCGCTCAGCCCTCACACTCAGAAAAATCAGCCCCTCTTCAGGCAGATCAAATCGGTGACCCAAAAATGGAAGCACCCCAATTACTAGTCACTTTTGAGTCATAGATTCCAAGGCCAGGAACCACTGTGATCATCTAGTCTGATCTCCTGCAGAACCCTGGTCATAGAATTTCCCCAAATAATTCCTAAAGCAGATCTTTTAAGAAAAACATCCAATTTTGATTACAAAATTGTCAGTGATGGAGAATCCAGCAGGAGCCTGGGTAAATTGTTCCAATAGTTAATTACCATCACTGTAAAAAATGTACACCTTATTGGCAGTCTGAATTAGTCTAGCTTCAACTTCCAGCCATTGGATCATGTCATACCTTTCTCTGCTCAATTGAAGAGCCCATTATTAAATATTTATACCCCATGTAGATACTTACAGACTATGATCAAGTCACCTGTTAGCTGTTTGTTAAACTAAATAGATTGAGCTCTGAGTCTGTCGCTATATGGCAAGTTTTCTAATCCTTTAATCATTCTTGTGGTTCTTCGCTGAATTTCCTTTCCAATTTATCAACGCTGAGAATTGAGGCCATGATTTTTAGAGTATTGTGCTTTTGGCTACTGCGCTATAGAGAACAGCCACCTAAATTCCCTATATATTTGCTTGGCTTGCGGCATATGCTAGGCCTGGCTAATGATAGTCAGACAAATACAGGCACATATTCCTGCACGTAGAAGACATTGTCTTTGAAAAATTATTTTCTGCTTACCTGACAGAGTATCTTTTGGTTTTGCTTTCTTAAAGTCTGCTTCATACTCTCTGTAGGCAATTTTCTTAAACATAGGCTCTGAATTTTCTGATCTGAAATAGGGAGTATTAAAAAATTAATTACATGTAAAGCTTCTTAGCTATGCAGTGTGGTCTAGTGGAGTGGGCACTAGACTGGGACTCGAGACCTATCTTCTATTCTGGACTCTGACACTTCAATAAATCATTCCAGTGGTTTCCCCTCCCATCCTGTATCTGTTTAGACTGTCAGCTCTTTGGGACAGGGACTGTCTCTTATGTGTTTGTTCAGTACCTACCATAATAGAGCCCCAATCTCAGTTGGGACTTCTAGACGCTAAGGTAATAGAGTTCAATAATATAACAAACAACATTTTGCTAAGCTGTAGCTCATTTTGGCTGTACTGTGAGGTTGGTATTCATTTTCTTCATTTCACAGTTGGGGAAATGGGCATGCAGAGAGCTGAAGTGACTTGTCCAGGGTCACATAGGAAGTGTATTGCAGAGCTGGGAACAGAATCCAGATTTCCCATCACTGCTTCATTTTCAAGAGTATCTGCAATGATCTAGGCATGATCATTCAGAGTCACAATCATCTGTAACAACTGTGACTTTTAGGTAAAATAGAAAATGTGATTTGTTCCCCTTAGAAAGAGCAAACTTGCCTCTTACAGGCAGCCAAAGGTTCAAAGCAATTCAGAAAATTCCTTTCTGGGAAATGTGGCAACTGTCTTTCCTTTTGATACATAAAAGTATATGCACAATGGATCACATGCTATGTGCTGTAAAAAAAAAAACCCAGCAGTCAAAAGGAAGAGAGCACATGGCTCTTGGACGATGGGTTTTGGACTGGGACAGAGCAGCCACATTTTGTGTCATGCATCCCTACATGATGGATAGATTTCTTGGTAGGCTACTGCAGCTGGGTTCTGCAACAACTAGCTCTCAAAGTCTTGTAGCCTCCTTTCGGGAAGGTAAGGCGCAGGCTTGATAGAGGGAAATTGATGACAGCACAGACAGGGAGGCAGGACAGCTGGATGAAGGGGACATCACTCCATGGGGATGGCTCAGGATCCATAGGAACAGCCTCTGAACTCTGAGCAGATCTGCTGCCCTGCAAGGCTGTGGCTTACCCTAATTCATTCTCTTGCAAGGAAAGAAGCAGGCAGAAACTCCACAGGTTTCAACTCATGGGGCCCAATTCTGCTGCCTTTGGCATAAACAGGAATTTTGTCATTGGCTTCAGCAAGAGACAGTGCTCACTGCTGAGTTTATCCCTGCAACAGTTTGTCCTCATGAAGGTGTCATGTAACCTAGTGTAATGATGTCAGACGGAGCATGCCTGACCACCTACGGGATGGAGTAAGAAGGACATTATTACGAAAGGATTGGGATACTTAGAAAACTGACATTTTTTCATAAAAATATTTTGTTTAAATTTTAAAAATCTGAAACATTTCTACCGGGATTAGTAATAACATACAGCCAGAAATAATCTGTGACCAGCCAGTGTGTGAACAACAACAAACCTCTAGCCAGCTTGGTTTCCATACATAGAAATGAGTCGAAGACATACACGTAGCACAAAAGAAACCAGAGAGCAGCTTGGAAATGTCATGGGCATGTGAATACAGGTCCAAATGGTGTATGCTGGAGGGCTGGGGCACTGAAAAATGACATCGGGTTAAATATAATATGCAGTACTGCCTGCCTCAAGTGTTCAAAAAACATTAGGATTTTTTAAAAAAAATATTTTTTAAAAACAAAATGGAAGAGTAGGCTTATGCCCAGAATAGAGCAGCACATAGTATTGTCTGGTCTTGCAGCTTTGAAGAGTGATAAAATTGCATAATTCTGTTGGCGATCCCATAAAGCCTGCAGCATTCTGCAGCTTATCTTTTTGTACCTTTTTAATAAAATAAACTAATGACAAAAAAATTGAAGTTCTTTTTATTGCTTTTTGGTCACATTCACTTCACATTTTCAAGTTCTCTCTGCAACCACTAGAAATATACTGAGTTTTTTGTTTGTTTTTAAGAAGCTGAGATTCTCATGCAATCTCATTTCAAGTGGCTGGGACTTTAAGAAAAAACATCAGATGTAACAGAACTCATACACAAAAAATATCGCCAGAAGTGGCAACACTTTTAAAGAACAGAAAGAGGTCCTTACAAAAACACCATAGATTTGTTTCGTAAATGAAAATGAATAATTTTGTTTACTTTTCACTCTTTGTGGTTGTTTACTGAGTGCATTTCTTCAGCTGCATGGTGAACACACAATAGTCGGTTTCACCATATTCCTGTTTTTCCACTCAGTTTCACTTTCAGGTTCCCACGGCAGCCTTGACCATTCTCAGGATATCTATACTGAGCTCTGTGATGTTTGGGGTGTTTTTCTTACAGCATCAGCTCCTGAACTCATGTGACTATCCCAGAATCTCACTTTTTTAAAGAATAATGAAACATAAGTTTCTAGCCCTCATAGTTGCAAAGAAAAGCTCGAAAATATGAAGAATAAAGGCTCAAAAGCCCAAGGGCAAAATAAAAAGAACTCAACATTCATTATTTTTTAAAATTCATGATTTTTACTCCAATCTCATGATTTTGGGGGGGCCTGACTCATGGTTTTTGAACCCTTCAGGTCAGTGATGCTGTATGCACAAATAGTAAGATTTTTCCATGTCTCTGGCACCTTTTATCTGAGAAGCTCAATGCGCTTTACAAATATCCTCACAACACTTACATGTGGTAACTACTGGGCCCTTTATATAGATGGAGAGATTGAGGCACAGAGGTAATGTGACTTTCACAAGTCTAACACTGAATGAGTGGCAAACTAAGGGTCCAGAGCTTTTTGACATCTAGCTCTGTGCTCTTACGATTAAACTATGTTCTCTTCCCTCCTACCATAGTGTTATGCTTGCAGACATCATTTGTATTAAAATCTCTAAGTGGAATTTTAGAGATCATGGAAATATTTCTACTAGTCTTACAAAAATAGATTTACAAAATCTTAGTGTCCCTGTTAATGTTTTCCGGAATTACAGGGTACAGCCTATATTTAACACGCTGCCAAAACAAGATTCTCAATTGCACAAACATCTCCCACTAGGGAGCTGATCAGAGAAGCAGCAAAACATAACAGACGTTAGTCACGTCATTTAATGCACTAATGGAAGAAGTTCAGATACTATAGTGTCCTATAGAGAACTGAATAGAACAGAATAGTCCTCCAATCCTAACTCAGGCAAATTCTGTTGACTTCCTTGGGAGTTTTCCCTGAGCAAGGGCTGTAGCATTGGGCCCAGAGCTGCTATAATCATATTCATGCTACTGATGATATAGGATACTTTCTATGTTGTGGTTTTCATGGTATGTTTGTATGTATGCGTTGGTCACTTTAATTCAGTTAAAAAGGAGGAATAAAAATTGCATGAAATACATTTGCTCAAAAAGTAGCAAATTCAGGGCCCAATGCTGCAACCTTTGCACATCCTAAACTCTCACTGGAAAAAACACATCATTTCACACAGGCCACCAAAAAACAGCCAGCCAGCTTTCCTTCACTAAGGGCATGCATGATCCAAAGCCCACTGAAGTCCATGGGAATTTTTCCATGGACTTAAATGGGTTTTGGATCAGGCCTTAACTTAGGCTGGATATGAAAAAGGCAATACACAGGCAACGGGCTCTGTATACAATCAGCAATTCCCAGGCCCTGAGTGATTTCACAATTCTTTCAATTCACCACGCCTTGTTCAGAGGATGCAGGCAGTATTGCCCAATCAAAGTATTTAAAAAATATCACAAGATAGTTCCCCTCATGCACCGCCCAAATGAGATTTTAGTAATAATGTTGAGGTTCTTTTTATTTGCCTCCTGGCTTTTGAACTTTTCTACCCAACTACAAGAGACAAACTTTTTTTTTTTTTTAAATCACTGAAATGAAAGCTGAGTGTGATGTTTTCACCGAGCTGCAGGAGCTGAGGTTGAGAGAAAAAACACCAAATCTCAGGAGACTCATGCAAAAATCCCCAGAGTTGGGAGCACTGTGCAGGACTGACCCCAGGGGGGAGTTTTGGAGGCACAGAGAATGTGGTAGTGAGCCCAAGCTTGCCTTTGTCAAAGCTGTATCACTAAAAAGGCTCAAAAATCCCATGTGTAAATAAGAGAGAACAATTAGCTGATAGCACTGAACAGAATTAAGGCTTGATCCAAACTGGGGTCAATGCAAAGACCTGTTGACTTCAGCAGGCTGAATCAGGCCCTAAGCCCCACTGTGCCAGACCCCTCAAGAGATTCAGGTCCCTTCAGTCCAGGAGAGGGGCTGGCTGCCTCCACACATCTTCCTACACTTACCTGGACTGTTCTTTGGACTGGGCTCTGTAGCTCCAGCTGGTGATCTCGGCTGCTATGAAGTGCTTCCGGACCTGAGCTGCTGCCACCCAGTGCCGCTCCAGACCTGGCCACCACAAACCAAGCAGCATCAAGAGAAGGAGGCGCATGCAGGAGGGCACCATAGTACAAGCTCCTGCTGATGCCACACTGGGAGACATGAGGCAGTAGCTGCTGCTTTTGTGTCCGGTAACTTCCCCAGGGAAATACTTTCATTGTGGTTAGTGATGCAAGAGGTGGTGGTGGTGGTATTAGTGACGCCCAGGTCATTGCTCTTCACCTCCTCCACCTCTTCCTGCTGACAGGGATCACAGGAGAGATAAACAGCTGCTCATGCTGCCTTTCCTTCCCTCCCCCACACCTTCCCTGCTGAGTGCCAGGCACAGAGAACAAGCAGCCTTAACCACGTAAGGCAGAGTTGGTTGGCTGGGTGGTTGCCTACTAGGACAGTAGGGTATTAGGGGCAGCAACCCAAATAGAAACAGTTTATGTGGCTGACTTACAGGGTGATGAAGCCTAGGGTCTTGTTTTCCCCAAGAAGCAGTGCTGGCACTAGAGACAGGGACCTAGCTAAGGATGCCACATTTCCTAGGATTTCAGGGATTATTCCCATTTTGAGGGGGAAAGATCCTGCATTCTGCAAGCCTGGCATGCTGGGTGATAGAAAACACGGAAACAGTTCAGGACCTGGGGATTGACAAAAGGCTTCAGCGCCTTGTATAAGTTCAAATCCAGTCCTGGTTAGTAATCACTGAAAGCTGCTACCTCAGGACAGCTCTATGATGGCCTGTGTGAATCTGCCTCCTGGTAGACAAGCATCCATGTAATCAGATAATTGACACTGAATGATCCCCTTATTAGCAGGCAATATGCCAAATCTGAAGAAGGCAGAGAGACTTGACTCATCTTTTGTCCAGAGTGAGAGTCCCTTTAGCTCAGCTTTTAGTAGAGCTGGTTGAAATTTTTTGAACGTTTTCTTGTTAAAAAAAAAAATTAACTAAAACTATTTCCCTATGTGAAAATTTGGTGACATTGTTGGAATGTATGCCTTTTTGGACACTTTTGGTTGAATATTTTTTAAAACAATCCAATATCAAAATAGTGATTGACTTTTTTTCCCCTCCCAATGGCAGGTGTTTTGGTAAAAGAAAAACAGTTGATTTAGGTTTTTGGTAAATGGAAATTTTCAGTCATGTGTTTGAGAGAGTCTTTGCTAAAAATTTCAACAACCAAAAAAAAACAAACAAACAAAAAAAAACCCACCAACAAAACTTGGTTCAATTTCAAACATTTTGAACTGAAAAAAGTTGGCAATTTCCTCAAATTAATTTTGGACTTAACCAACCAACTGTAGCTTTGGGATCCATTTACAGAGCACTGGAGGGGAACTTGTCTATGAGGTCACTGTTCTATGCTCTGGTTATCTCAAATGCATAGATATTAAAGCCAGAAGGAACCATTAAGATTATTTAGTCTAACCGAATGTAAAACACAGGCAGAAGGACTTCTCTGAATTAACTCCTGCTTCAAGTCTAATAGTTGTGGTTGAATGAGAATACAACCTTTAGAAAAACATGCAGTCATGTTTTAAAGATTTCCAGCAACAGAGAATCCACCACATCCCAAGTAAACTGTTCCTGTGGTTAGTTACCTTACTTAAAATGTGTACCTTATTTTTTTAGTCTGAAATTGTCTAGCTTCAACTTCCAGCCACTGGATTTTGTAATGCCTTTTTGTTAGATGAAAGAGCTGTCTACATTCAGAAATCTCTTCTCTGTGTAGGTACTTGTAGAACTTGTTATACCTTTGTCTGTTAGACTGAAGAGCACTCTATTATCAAATGTTTTGTTCCTCACCTAGTTTCTTCCAGCTCACTGACAAAAATGTTAAAGAGCATACAAAGAAGAACTGATCACTTTGGGACCCCACCAGAAACACACCTGCTGAATGGGTTTCCTCATTCACAATTACATTTTGAGACTCATCAGTTAGCCAAGTTTTATCCACTTAATGTGTGCTATGTTAATTTAGTATCATTCTAGTTTCTTAACAAATCAAAATACCATGAGATTTAAAGTCAAGTGACTTACAGAAGTCTAAAGTATATTACACTGCTACAGTAGAACCTCAGAATTATGAACATGAGAATTATGAACTGCCCAGTCAACCACATACCTCATTTGGAACCAGAAATATGCAATCAGGCTGCAGGAGAGACCAAAAAGAGCAAACACAGTACAGTACTGTGTTAAACGTAAACCACTAAAAAATAAAGGGAAAGCAGTATTTTTCTTCTGCATGGTAAAGTTTCAAAGCTGTATTAAGTCAATGTTCAGTTGTAAATGTTTGAAAGAACAACCATAATGTTTTGTTCAGAGTTATGAACACTTTAGAGTTACAAACAACCTCCATTCCTGAGATGTTCATAACTGAGGTTCTAATGTACTTTTATCAACTGAGCTGGTCATCTCCTCCAAAAAGGATATCAAATTAGTTTGACAATCTATTTTAAATAAACCCATGTTGACTGGCACTAATTATATTATCCTTCATTAATGCTTTAATCATCATCAAGTCCCATATCAGCTGTGCTATTACTTTCCTTGCGATTGATGTCAGGCTGACAGGTCTATAATTACCTGGACATCCCATTTATGCTTTTTAAATACTGGCATAACATTAATTTTCTTCCAGTCTTCTGGCACTTCCCCAGGCTTCCAAGACTTATTCATAGACAATATTAGCCATCCAGACAGCTCCCTATACAGCTCTTTTAAGATTCTTGGATGAAAATTATCCAGACCTGCTGATTTAAAAACATCTAACTTTAGTAGTTGTTTAACATCTTCTTTAGTTACTGTTGGAATGGAAAGTATTTCATCATAATCACAGGCTATAAAACAACATCTTGCTTTTTTCCAAATATGGACAAAAACGATTTATCAAAACACTTTTACCTTTTCTGCATTATTATTGACCATTTTATTATTTCTTCTAGTAATGGACCAACACCATTGTATCATTCCTAATGCACTTTAAAAAATGACTTATTTCTGCTAGCCACAAATTTCTCATGTCCTTTGCTTCCTTTATCAATTTTCTACTATTGCTAATTTGTAATGTATATTAATTGCTATCAACTTGCCCTTTTTTCCATTTGTTTTAGATATATCATTTTACAGCTACTTTTACTTCTCCTCTCATAGTCAGGCTGTTTTTTAACCAGTGTAGCCTTCTCTCTCAATTGTGGCCTTTTGAGCATTTAGTAAAATATATTTAAATGGTTCCCAATTATCATTCACATTTTTCTGTTTAAATCCTTTCCCTCAGCTGATTTGGCGCCTAATTGTTTTCAGCTTTGTGAAATTGGCCCTTTTAAAACTCCAAGTACACACATTACTGGTTTGAACTTTACTCTGTTTACACACAAGAAATGTAATCAATACATGATCACTTGCACCTAAGCAAACACTAATTTTTAGTTCTGTGATCAATTCCTCTCTATTGGTCAAAATGAAGTCTAACATATTGTGGGAAAGTACACATTGAGTTTGCAAATTGCCTTGGAATTTCTATAAATTAGAGGACATTTTAGTACTGGCAGCATGAGACCTCCAGCATACGACACTCAAGTTGAAGTCCCCCATGAGTGCACAGCTTTTTTTCCCCTTCATATTACTGATAGGTGCTTAAAGAGCTGATCATCCTGTTCCCTAGTGTGATTTGATGGTTTGTAGCAGACACCACTTAATACCCCATCTTGAGCTTTGTCTGTTAGGACACTGATCCGAAAGCATTAAAGATCACTGCCTTCAAAACTGTCAGTGACTCAAACAGGGAATGCCATTCTTGACATAGAATGACAGATTATAACCATTGATTTTAACATTCTAATAGCATGAATCATCCCACCAGTTTTCAATAATACCAATCAGATCAAATGTTTTGCTCATAAATGAGTAAACTCCAATTTCTCTTGTTTACTACTCAATCTCCTAAGCATTGATGTATAGGCAATTACAGAATTTCTTTTTTTCATGTCCCTTGGTTCCTTAATTACTTTTTCTCTCTCAGCATTTTGATTTTGTTCTGAGGGCTCACATCTTTCCTCTTTTTACCCACCCCTTTTGTTATTAGTTTAATGCCCTCCTAACTACAGTAGCCAGTCTGCCCCCAAGACTGGGACCCCTTCTACTGACATGGAGGCCATCTAAATTGTCTAGCCCCCTGTCCATATAGAAAGTGGACCAATTTTCCACAAACTAAAGCCCTCCATTAATTTACCTACCAAGCAGTTCATGTCCAGAGTCTTCTGCCTTTCTTTGCTCATGTGACAGGAAAGACTTCAGAGTAGATCACTTAGACATTCCTCTCCTTCAGCATGTTGCCAGGTTCCCTGATGTCCTTTATAATCCAGGAGGTATCAGGTGAGGCAGCTTTGTTAATGCTGATATGCACCATGACCAGTGGATCCTGGCCTGCCGACTTCAGAAACCTATCCAATTTTAGAGTTACATCTCCTGTCTTCTCTCCAGGAAAATAGTACACCATCCACCTGACTTACTCCAGCATCTTTCCCTGACACTAAACCTGTTCTCCAGAACAATTTAAAAAGGAGTGATCTGAAATAAAAAACAAATAACATGCCCTGTTTGTCTGCGTGCATATCATATGCTGTTCTTCCAATTATGAAACATGAGATAAGCCAAACTTATTTGAGCTCTGGCTAGAGAGGCCAAGCTTAGGTAAGAAAATACATATCCAAGATGCTGTTTTTGTTTGGTTTTTATCCTGGCTTTGTATCTTTGGGTGAAAGAATAAGTGATGCTTTGTTTTAAAAAAGCTGTTTCTGAAATACTGCAAACTTAGGCTGTCACAGGCTCCCACCACACATAAAACAACTTACAGGTGCCAAACACACTTGGACCTCCTGAATTAGTGCTGGGTGGTACCTAGGGGTTGTAAGTCAGGTCCTGTAATCTGAGAGTGAGCCAACTGAAGAATTCCATCCAAGAAAGTAAAGGCCTGAGGCCTGACACGTGTGGTGAACTCTTTAGGACCCTGAGAAGGAACCGTGGTACAGCTAGCCCAAATACTGTGATGCTCACAGGGACCCTGTAAACATAAATCTATTCATGGCCGTGAAGGGCTCAGACATGACAGTGATGGGGGCTACTCAAAAGCCTACATGTTGAGGGTTTTTAAATATCCTTAACTGAAGTTCTCTATGAAGGTTTCACATTTTGGATGTGCATGAGTTTGTGTTTTTAAAAAGTGTCTTTACCTAGGCTACTGTCATGTAAGATTAACACAGGAGACTTTTTGAAAGAGAAAAACCTTTCCCCCATTTATGTTGTTTGTTTACACGCAGCACGTCCCTCATCTTGAGCAGTGAAACTAAGCTCAGTTTCAGCTTCCGAGTCTAGTAAGTTTCCTCTTCTTGTTCTTTTGTTCTAGCATAAGGCTATTAGGTTTGTGTTTCCAATAGTAAGGGTTAGTCTACACTTAAAACTCAGACAGCTGTATCGGTACAGTAATGCTGCTGTAATAGCGCTTGCGGAGCCACATAATATCAGCAGGAGAGAGCTCCCCTGCTGACATAAAACCTTGTAAATGAACGGGGCTAGCTATGTCAGCGGGAGATCATTTTCTGCCAACGTAGCGCTGTCTACACTAGCTCTTATGCCAGCAAAGCTTCTGTCACGCAGGGTTTTTTTTTTCCCCCCACACCCCCAAATGACAAAAGTTTTGCTGGCATAAGTGCTAGAGTAGACAAGGCCTAAAGGGAAACGTTTAAATGCCTAAAGAAGTTATAACTAAATTAGTGAAAAAATAAGATAGCTATCTATACTGTTCTTTAAGCAGCTTTTTGGTTTCGTACTTGACAGCATCTCTCTCAGAGAGCTTATGCCAACATTTCAACTCAGATATTTTATGCTCTAATGAGAAAAATGTAAATTTACAGATTAAAATGGCAAACCAAAACCTTTTTAGAAAAATTCTAAACTGAAAAGACCACATATGCCTTCATGTGCGTTTCACAGGCTGCAAGGCCAGATGAGATCATTATGATCTTATCGAGTGTGATCACCTGTGTAACTAAGGTCATCGAGTTTGCACAGCACTTAGTTTAATGAAACCCCAGTCCTAACTAGGATCACTAGGAGCTATGGAAATATAAATATTAATAGTATAGAAATGGAAAATAAAATGTCACTTTAAAAGAGTAACAGAAGCAGATTCATGTTGTCTTACTTATGAAAGAGGTTGCTGGATGATCTGTTACACACAGTAAACATGTTCTTATTTACTCTCTGTTCCCTGATCTTTCAGAGATCAGGGTTATAGATACAAATCCTTTTTAGCACAAACCTGAGAATCTAATGATAATCCCAGAAAAAGAAAAATATTAGAGATTGTGGGTCCAGAGGCATGCAGGAGATCATCTGTTAGAGATACAGTATACACTAACTATACTTCACCACCAGATAAAGCGGAGCAAGCTTGGAAGAGAAAGAGCTGTAGGATAGTTAAACTACTTTTTGGGGCTGCCTTGAGACAAAAAAACCAAAACAATTTAGAACATGTGTCTAGCAAACATGTCCCCACAGAACAGAAAGAGAACTTTTCTGGGCAAACAAAGAAGTTAATTATTTAGCTGTAGCAAATACCAAATTCTGAATGCAGATAAGAGAAAGCAAGACACACACCCCCCCACACACACAGTCCACTGGATGCATTTTAAAACTAGGAATGGAAAAACAATCAGATGGGTAGAGCTATTTCTGCATAAAGGCATTGAAATGAAAGGTCTGCAGGGTCTCTCTCTGGGAACCCGTACAATGGCTCCTTGTGGAAGTTGAAAATAGCATGTTAAAAACCACAAGGTCAGGCACAAGTAGTTTATGGCAGACAATCAGTAAGGGATAAAGCTCCTTTTTGGGAAGATACTTTTACTTAGAAAGGGGTTTGTGGGTGGCATAACCATTTGATATTGATAACAAGGTGGCCCTGTGGGTAGAGCACTGATGTGAAATTCAGGTGATATAGGTCCCTGCTCTGCTACTAGCCTGCTGGGTGACATTAGGCAAGTCACAACCCCTCGTGGTGCCTCAGTCTCCCCATCTGTAAAATCAGGATGATCCTGCTGTCTAGGCACATTCTAATAGAGGTCTAGTGATGACAAACATATATTAAGTTTAGATTACACTTCTGCACAGAAAGACAAGAAAAGAAGGCAACACAATTTGCCACACAAGTGGGCCTGATTCTCCATTGCTTTGCACCCTTTGCAGTCATTTACACTGGTGCAAAGTACTAACAAATTAGAATAGTAGCACTTCACTCACTTTGTCCTGCTATAAAGTGGTCCACAAAGTACAGTGCTGTAGTATTAGGCACAAAAGCATTTTTGTGCTCAAAATCTGTATAAAAATGAGAAAAGAATTCATAGAACAGCACTGCGGTCAATTTCTGAGTAGCCAGTGCCCTCATACTCACATGCAGGCCAGTCTGTAAACAGACTCAACTAGGTGTTCCTCATCTATGATGGAAAAGGTAGTAGCCATGGAGAAGACTGATCATTGTACTGTTTTCTATGTCTACAATGCCAAATTCATCCAACAGGATGAAAGACAACTAAAGCAGCTTGCAATTAAGGCAACCTGTCTTATCTGAGATACTGCCTTTGTAAGCTGTGGGCTGATTATTAAAAAAATGCACTCTAGTTTTGCAACCTGGTTTCAGACATACATACTAAGTATAACGTTTTGTAACCAAACTAACTTGACAAGCTGAGCCCAGGGCCTTGTATTCACATAATTTTTTGTGTTGAATTTTACTTATATAAATTACTGGCAGAACAAACATATGGGTATAGCAGGGAATGATTACCAATAGTATGCTATTGGTCTAATGAGACATTTATAAGATAGATCTTCTCCTACAGATGGTGTAAGGCTGTATGGCAGAGCAAGGAGTTTAGTTTCTACAATCATTAATTAGAATAATTGCTTGCTGTGGACAGATAGACCTTTAAAAAAGAATTTCTCTCAAGGTAGCATTATAAGGACAAATTTAAAGCACACTCCAAATTTCAACTCTATTTTGATACTTCCAACTGTCTGAGTTTTATATTTGCATTCACTGTTGAATTGCCTCACTTCCAAAGAATATTTGTAACAGTTAAGTTACTGGTATGTACTCTTACTCTTGGCCTGTGGCTAATGAAGATTTTTATCTGGGAATCCTGGCTGTATGTGTCTTTTTCCCTTTTACATTTGACATACATTAAAAGCTAGTGTACCATCAATTATAGGAGCTCTATATGGTCTTAAGCATTCCAGCAACACAGCTGCCCTACTTCGCTCTTGAATTCCTACAGTGACATGCTGACAATGGGAGTTGTCAGCAGTCTTCAGTGTAGTCAGTATTTCACCACTGCTTTCCCTCAGACCAGTTATAGAAGTTAGTAGATGGGCATGTCTCAGGGGGCCCCATACAGACGCTATTACAATCCACAGCAGCTGCTTTGGAATTTAAAACACATGCAGGAAGGCAAAACTGGTATGAGGGTGGCAATCAAGACATTCTGTGGATCAGGAGGCAGATGACTTAGGAAAGGCAGGTATACTCTTGGGAGCTTCACAATGAACCACAGACAAGGGGAGCTCCTGTAGCTTCTCTATAGACACTCAGATGGTAGCAGGAGGGAAGTGCAGCATCATTTAGAAGATCCAGAGAGATGATTTTTGTAGGGGCATGGAAAGCTAAAACTGAGGTGGCCATTTTGGGATCTGCTGATGGCAGTAGCTCAAATTTCCCATCTTCCATGCATGTATCCTAATGGACTCTAGTCTTCTACAAAGAACAACAAAACAATTATGTTGACAGATGTCATTAACTTCACTGTTTCTCAACATTTCTGCTGGCATCAAACTCCTCCTCTATACCTATAAAAATTCCATTGCCTGGCTCTTGCTGGTGGTGTAGACTCTGTTACTTACATCCAGGCCCAGAAGATTGGGATCATTGTTGTCAGCCTCCAGTGTACCCGCGTGAATACGTGAGTGAAGATTTTGCAGCCACCTAACTCCCTTTTGCAGACTACTAAAGATTATACCATCATCTTCACTACAGGAGAAGGCATTTAAAGACTGCCACAGCAGAAAAAAAAGCCTCAGCAGCTAGTTGCCTCTAGGGGACTCCTCTACTAAGACAAGGATACTGCTGCATGGATGACAGCTTCTCCCTTTTCTTTCCAAATGTGGCAGCACGCTCTTCCCTGAAATCATCTCAGAAATGCTTCAGGGGACACCTCTCTTAGGGGGACTCTAGTGCCTGAGGGAAGATAATGTGGCTTAAGTGGAAGGGGAGGGAGGAATTTTGACAGTAATTTCAGGTGGTATTACTCTTGACTTGAGTGACAAATATTTGAAGGGAGTGAAGGTGGAAGGAAGGACTGAAGAGACCAAAAGGAGCAGTAACAAAATTCAGAGTGGAAATGGTTGGAGAGGATAGAGTTCAGCTTCTGTCTGCCAGGAAGTATCCACTACTAACTACATTTTCCTGGAATTCATAAGTCATAGTTAAGGTTTTCCACTTAGGATTTGATCTGGAACCGATGCCTTTAATTAACTCTCAGCTGGGGGCATCTCACAGGGACAGGGCATTGTTTCAATGTTTGGGTGAGTACATGAGTACTCACCCAACAGTTGTTGGCCCCAGCTCAATGCAGAGACAACTTTAAACATCACTTTTCATGAACAGTTAGGAATGCAACATGCAAGTATCTGAATCCATGGAAAGAAAGGAAAAGGAACAAAGCTCAGCCAGAGAAAATTCATTTACAAGTAGTGGTGGAATTTTAAGGAGTACTGGCTCAACTGTACTAGGAGACAGAACCACAGTAAGAGTCAGTTTACATTTTGAAATATCAGCATGGAAAAAGCTTTTTAAAATGAAAGCCAAGGTCACTGAGTGTGTTCTTGCACATTCAAGAATCCAGAGGCCAAAATAAAATACATTAAATTAGGAATGGCAATGTGCATCTCCCAAAACAGATTCCTTGCCCACCATCTCAAAAACTAGTACCCTGCACTATGCACTAACATTTCACATCGTCATCTTTGCTGTTTCTAGGACTAGCTATTTGTTTGTGGTGAGTACAAAAAGAGTTAAAACAGACACAATTAACATTTACTTACTCCTGCATCTTCTCAGAAAGGCACCTGCTCTTGTCACCCCCACAAGTTTCACCATGCAGTTCTGAGATAGTCAGCAATTACACAAAAACCTTTGAAATGGAAGTTACTCAAAAAATATAAAGTGTATTTTATTAATAAAGCCAAAAGAATCATACTGAAGCTTATATTGGAAAGCAAATTTTAACTTTTCATATGAAAGAGCTACTAGCTATAAGTAAAAAGGTGCATAGGATAATACTATGAAAATAAAAACCTAAACCGCAAGTATAAGAATGGAAAGTGGTTTATTTTACACACAGAACTTTATTAAAAAGTAAGGCTGGTAGTGGAACTTTTTATTTTGATGCATAAACTTGATAAAAGTTGAAAGTTTCAGAAATTGTGTACAATGCTGAACTAACAAGTCACATATATGGGTTTTTTTAAAAAAAAATCAGAACCAATAATTAGCACAGACATTTGCCATTTCTAGTTACATTGTAAAGTGTCTCGTGTAGTCATATTCTATTGTTGGAATGACAGCTTGTACAAATTTCAAGAAAATGAGAAGGTACCTGAGACTCTAGTTAAGGTAAACATGGAGTAATTAAATGCTTACTTTAGATCCAAGTGAACTAGGTGAAAATCATGCCTTTTGTAAGTGGCCTGAATCTTATTAGTATTTCATTAGGTAGGAAAAGTACAGCTTAGAAAATCTAAAGGGGACAAGAAAATAATACATTAATACAATAAAAAAATGGCACTTCTCAAAACAATTATGATCTGAATGATCTTGAATGCCTGGGTATTATTTCAAGTTTAATAAATTCACTTATTTTAAAAAAAACTTCACCTTGCTAACACTAAACCCATTTTGCATAAAATACATGGTGTGTACATTAAACTGCTTTCTACAGATTACATTCCAGTATAACTTGCTTTAGACATGGGACATAATTTGTCCCATCTACAGTTAACTGGTATGAAACAGACTTACAGTTTGTGTCCATTTCAAACTGTAGCTGAATTAAGACAGGGCAAAGTGATGGGGTTAAAAATCCCATACCATCAGCTTAACGAGCTGTTACCTATAGTGGTACAACTTTGTTTCTTCAAGGTCTAAGACTGGCTGGTTTGAAAGCTGCTGCTGGTTCAGAGCTTTCAGCAGCAGCACCACAGCCTTCTCTTCATTCATTTGGCTTTCTTGTTCTAAACAAGAAGGGGATTCATTTAAGGGACACTGGCACCTTGAAAGTGACATTTCTGTCTAAAAGTGTTGTATTAATATACTAATTGTGTGTAACTATTGAACCTACCGGTATTACAAGCATCACTTAAGAACCCGCATTTCACAGAGATCAGAGTGTCCTGGTTATAAAACTGCAACTGATTAATGCACAAATTTTCACTGTTATGTTGGTCAGTTGCATTTGTTTTAGGAACTAGCAGGAGACCAACCACATGCATACTACTCTCCAACCCCTGCACATAAGAAAAAAGGGCAACTTGGTGTGCCTCAGTTCTACCAGACTTTAGTAGCAGTAAATTTCACAAAATTACCTGCAAAATAAAGTTTTAGGAATGGACAGAGGATGGATTAAACCTTCAATGGATTGTATACGCTTCAGAAGTCGCCTTACATTCAATGGAAAGGATACATATGAACTCCAAGTTCTCCCCCACCTTCTGCAACCGTTTCAATTATTTTCTTCATCACTTCTGCATGCCTGAAATTAGATTAGAACTCTTAGAAGAGATATCATGCCAAGACAGATTTGTCTACCATAACTCAATCAGATTAGGTTACTTGTGCAGATTAAACAACGTTAAGAAGCCATGCAGTCATGCTACAGAAAATGGTATTGGAATAGGGAATTTTTTTAACCTTTAGTTTATTGGTCTAAAACTAGCTACAATCCATGATAAAAAGTTTGCCAACTAACAGCTGTTGGTGAAGCTTGTGAAAGAACGGGGAGACATAGTACCCATCAGAAAAAACCTTGAAGAAAATTACCCTTGTTGGCAGTTTCATGATTCACCCTGGAAATGGTTGCACTGTGTCAGAGAGGAAGTATATTGTTGTGGCAACTTGGAGTAAACTGGAATTAACTCATCTGGGGATAGGTTGTTTCCATCACTAAAACATTGTTTTTAAAAATAGTTTTTGGTGCTGGGCAGGCAGATCAGTGCATGACAGTTTTGTTTTCACAGACCAGTTATAAGCCGCACATAAGCCATAAAGATGCCCTCCACACTGTCTCATTCTTAACTGCTTAGTATTGCAGTGCCAATCTTCAAGCTTGGTAGAACCTTAGCGTTACGAACGCTTCAGGAACGGAGGCTGTTCTAAGTCTGAACAAAATTTTATGGTTCTTTCAAATATTTACAAATGAAATTGGCTTAATACAGCTCTGAAACTACTAAGCAAAAGAAAAACGCTGCTTTCCTTTTTTTTAAAAAAAGTAGTTTATATTTAACACAATACCGTACTGTACTTGCTTGCTTGCTTTTTTGGTCTATTCCTGCCTGATTGTGTGCTGCCGGTTCCAAGTGAGGTGTATGATTGACTGGTCAGTTCGTAACTCTGATGTTTGTAATGGAGGTTCTACTGTAGTTATTTATGGCTGAGATGATTACTCCAGATCACGCACAAGACTTTAAAATTGAATCATACTAACAGAAATCACTTCAAAGTTACAAGTGATATTTTCATTTTCAAAACAAGTTTAAAACTCAGATCTTGCTTTTACTTACCTGCCATATCAGAGTTATAAAGTTCCAATTTCTTGCAATAGTTATGTTACACCTTAAACTGCAGTAAGATCTTATTTTATTTTAGCAGGGTTTAAATTACATTTAACCCCTCCATAAATGCCAGTTTAAATTCACTTGTCCCATTAAGTCATTTTAGTAGCTGTTAGCATAAATCTGATCACAGAGCACTGTGCCCAGAATGGGGTTAAGATCAGGTTCACTAATGATTTATATTTGTATTTTCATCTCGCATCTTTCATACAGAGGGATCCCAAAATACTCTGCAAACTATGAAAAAAGCCCTTCACCCATCACTGAAATGGGCTGCAGAGAGACAGGCGCAATTAGAATATGCTGTACAACCATCAGGGAGGAGAAAGGGAACATTTTTACAGTGATACTGGGGCAAGACCCAACCCCCTTTAAAACTAGTTATGGGATCTTTAATGTCCATGTAGACCACAACCTGAGTTTAAGATATTGTCAAAGAGGTAGGCAGTTCACAGAGTTCATTTACTCCAGAGACAGGAAGGGCTTGATCATTCCTGCCTCGATCCAAACTTGTGCTTCCAGATCTGATGCACAAATACTAAAATACTTTGGCCACTAGTGATTTTTAGATTTCATTTACATCATTGGTCATACAAGCCAAGTTATGTAAACTGACTATCAGTCACTATTCTTTGCTTCAAGCTATCACCACTGTTATGTTTATCTCAAAATGAGGGCCTGCACGTATTCACTAATTGACATTCTAAACATCACAAACGTTTCTTGTTTGAAGCACTTTAAGCCACTATGTTTTGACACAATGATCCATTACACATGCCTGGAAAAACTACATAGGTAGCTGTGTACGAGCTGCTCCTGCCAACACACGAGAACTTTTCACAACCAGTTACAGTCTCAAAGTAAAGATGCCTATCTGACATGTTTCCAATATAACATTTGTAGATATGATAGGGCAGGGAGCAGCAGCAAGAAGGGATACAGAGTGGGAAGGGGAGAAGACTGAGCGGATGATAGTTCTCATAAAATGTTACAGGGGAGAGAAAGAGGCAGCAAGAATGACAAGGAGGTGTTTCACATGAAGATCACTTTAGCTATGTTTTTATTTTATGCTTCTCTAGTCACACCTTAATTTGTGAAGAATCCTGAGGATATGAAGACAAACCAATGGCATTAACAGGATTTTTTAAAAATGGTTCTCTCAAACTAAGTACAGTTTAGGGGAAGCTTACAGAATTTAACAAAAGGGCTCAGATACCATTATATAAATGCTTAAGTAGATGGCTATTCATTTGCTTTCTGGCACAAGTCTGTTAGCTCAAAGTTACCCCACCCTGCTAGCACTTTTCTGAGAATGCAAAAAAGTGATTGCCACATTATTGAAACACATTATGAAGCAGAATGTGTCAGAGAACAGGTGGTGTTGGGCAATAATAGAGGACAATACTTCCCACAAGATGTGCTGTTTGTCCTCGTACACGCTTGCTGGGCAGCCATACTCCATTAATATTCTATTAGTCCCACTGCAATACTACTGCAGACAGACAGAGTGTATTGACTAAAATTTGGCACCACAGCAGGTGCTTTTTAATACATATTTTGGAAGCCGTCAAACGGACAGGAGAATTCAGAGAGACTGTCCCTTCAGCCAGGGTTAGGCTATTCCATTCTTGTTCAGAAGAAAGTAAAAAAGCCATTCCGTGGCTATTGTATACTTCACCTCAAGACATCTCAACAATGATGGAGTTTGGGGAAGAGTTATTAGCACTGCAATTTTTCCATTATATAATCTAGTCATAAAACGCTGCCACTGTATTCCTTACAGTGCAAGACCTATGTTAAATTTCAATAATTTGCAGTCCCATAGGAGCCACCATGTTAGTGCCACTCTTGCATCCCTACAGTTTTAGAAAAAAGTACAAGTGCTTGTGAAAGCAAAACTAAGGCTTAAAAGATCTGAAGTGCTTTACTGGAGCACTGCATTTTTAAAGGGAAGCAAAGATCTTGTAACTTTAATATTAGCCGCAAGCCTCCTCCCTTCAAAGTGGAAAAGGAAGAAATAATCCAATACAGAATGCAGGACTACTAAACCAGACTTTCTAGGCTCAACAGTCCCTCACAATTTTAAAGTGAAACATGTACAAAGAGTAATCCGGGGAGATGTTTTTGGATGTGTGACAAAGGATGGGTATCTGGACTCTCAAGACAGTTTTGGAGGAACATGTGGGAAATTGTATCTTTGCTAGACATTATCCTGCATCAAACCACACCACATAGACTTCGAGGAGAAAAGGAAAGTGAGGCAGCTTATGTGAAATCAGCAGTCTGAAGTACTCTGCTACCTAGCAGTGTCTTGAAGGCTTTGTTTAGTTTTTAATCTTTTCATAACTAGAGTTAAATGTTTGCCAGTTAACTTGAGCTATCTAGACACGCTACCAATGCTTGTTTCACTACAAACATTTGATCCACCCTATAGTCTAGGTTGGATATCACAAACATTTGTGTCCTAGAACAAAACGTTTGCAAATGATGATCTGCATATGCCACAATGATAGTTGGCTTAAAATTAAGTCAATTAACTAGTTACAACAGGACTAAGAACTTTCATCCAGATAAAGCCAAACACTGCTACTCCAACCAAACATGATTTGGTGAGAACTATATCTTGGGCTTCTTTTAGTTCCACAGGCCTCAACAAGTGGAATAGCCATCAAAAATAAGCTATGACATTAGTTTCCTAACACAAAGACCTCAGTTAGAAGCTCCCTCATGGAGAATTTGTTCTACCAATTCCAAGGTCCTCTTCCTATAAGGCCAAAAGTTCACAGGAAAAAAAAAATCTTTCAGACTGTCTTGAGCATATTGTGTTAAGTAACTAACTTGAGCACTCAGGTTTGAAAATGCTGGCCTGTTGGTTTCATTGCACTTTGTACATTGTGTAAGTCATGTTAATTAAAAACGGTAAGGTCAAAGGAAAAAAAAAAAGTGTTCCAGGATGGGATAAAGAGGACAGTCTGTTCTAACAAAAGTGATTCTTTGTTGGGCTTTCAGCATGACAATCCTCAACAACAGGAACGTTTTAATAATGGAGGGGGGGGAATTCAAGGATCCCCCATAATAAAGTATGTCAGTGTAGAACCTGGTTATGAAGTAGGTGACTTCTGTAGTTGCTCAAACACAAAGTGAATGAGAACTAGTAGCAAAACCAGCATTATCTTTAACTGCAGCTTCCTAGACATTCAGACTGACCAACACCCAGCCACCTTGAAAAGCACAAAAGTTGGATCAACGAGGTGGTCCTGCTCCTCTAATCCCACAACACACCTGCAAGATGCCAATCAGAGTGAAACCGCTAACATTTCAGAAGTATACCAGACACTGAATGGCACAGGAGTGAATCCTTCAGTTGACAGTTGATATGCTTGCTCTATATAAATATATCAGGAGGATTAACGTTAGGGAGGGAGAGGAATTGTTTAAGTTTAGTACTAATATAGGTACGAGGACGAATGGGTACAAATTGGATATTAGGAAATTTAGACTTGAAATTAGACGAAGGTTTCTAACCATTAGGGGAGTGAAGTTCTGGAACAGCCTTCCGAGGGAAGTAGTGGGGGCAAATGACTTATCTGGCTTTAAGACTAAGCTTGATAAGTATATGGAGGGGATGTTATGATGGGATAGTTTAATTTGAGCAATTGATTTGGATTATCGGCGGATAAGTCTGCTCAATGGTCTGTGGGAATGTTGACGGGATGGGAACTGAGTTACTGCAGGGAATTCCTTTTTGGGTGTTGGCTGGTGAGTCTTGCCCACATGCTCGGGGTTTAGCTGATCGCCATATTTGGGGTCGGGAAGGAATTTTCCTCCGGGGCGGATTGGCAGAGGTCCCGGAGGTTTTTCGCCTTCCTCCGCAGCGTGGGGCATGGGTCGCTTGCTGATGGATTCCCTGCAGTTTGAGGTCTTCAAATCTCACTTTTGAGGATTTCAATAACTCAGTCATGGGTTCGGGGTTGTTATAAATGTGTATGGGTAGGGTTTTGTGGCCTGCCTTGTACGGGAGGTCAGACTAGATGATCATATTGGTCCCTTCTGACCTATGAGTCTATGAGTCTATGACAGTGTAGTATCACCACAGCTGGACAAGTATTGTTTTGGTGAATATTTTAATTCCAAAAATATGCAGTTTCAAGTTAAAAAAACCAACTTATTTGTGAAATCTTGTCAAGTTCAAATAGTTTCAAGCAAACAAATATCAAAATGTCTCAGAAGGTCAAAATGAAATGTTACTGACCTGACTTGAGGATTTTGATTTTTTGCACTTTTAACAAAAAAAAGTAGGTCTAGATCCACAAAATAGACAGGAAGGAAGGGGCAGGGCTGGTGATGCCCCCACTCCTTAAAACTGTTCAATTTCCCATCTCTGCTTGATGTGGAGAAGGAATTTGCATTCCGGTCTCCCACAATGCAAGAGAGTGGCCTAGCCCCTTACCAGAATATCCCATACCCCAGGGACTCTCAATTTCTCCTGCTGACACTGTCCCCAGTTCAAGTCTCTGCTGCAATAATTTTACTTACTTACAAAAAGTGGGTCTCCCACATCCTAGATGTGCACCCTGACCAATCCACAGACCACAGAGTTAATCTCACTTCCCAGTGATTTGTTCATTGTCAATAATAAATGCTAATCCACAGATTTATTGAAGTAGGAGCTGGGCCGATTGACTACTTCTAAAAGGAAGTTAGTAAAGAACATTTTTATTCAAATCAATTGCCAAAACACAAACTTGTGACACAATCTTGATATGAACTGAATATTTTAAGTGATGATTCAACAAGTGGTTAACGTAAACCTTGCCATAGCATCCCTTTTTCAGTTCCTCCTCTGAAACAGAACATGGGGACCATACATTTCATGAAAGTAAAACTGCTGAATGAGCAGGTTGCCCGAGTGTTGCGTACTGTATTTCCCAGTCAAATCAATCACGCCACATTGCACAATTCATGGGGTGGGCAAGGAAGTGACAAAGACAAGGATAAGCAAAGGAAAGACTGGAACTTCTGTGAAGCAGAAATTAAAGCAGCACTCTTGGCTACTGTTTCTAACTGAAGTATCTAGAAACAGCTTGGAATCCAACAGGACCTTTTAACTGCAAAAGTTAAGTGATTGAGGGATAACTGCCCATTCAATAGGGCAGACCTCTCCCCCAGCCCCTCCAAAACCCAGTAGTTCCACACCATCTAATTCATAGACTCATGGTCCTTAAAGTCAGAAGGGACCACCATCAGGGTCATCTGGTCTGACCTCCTGCACACTGTAGGCCACAGTATCTGACCCACCCACTCCCATAGTAGATCCTTAATCTCCGGTTGATTTACTGAAGTCAACAGATCATGGTTTAAAGATTTCAAGTTAGAGAATTTACCATTTACAATTCAGATTGATTTTCTGATGGCCCAAGCCAGCTCCCTGTCTCCTTACATGCCTCCCACACACACAGGTGTGTACCAGGTGAGATGGTAGAGAACTGCCTACTAGATAAGCAAGAACTGCCCAGATCCCACTCTTCTGGCTCTCTGAGAGAACTGCTATTTAATTAAAACCTGTATATGCCTTCCAGAGTGCATGAGCACCGGTCAAGTTACTAGAGTCAGCAATAGTTAGTTATCTGCCCTATGTCCATTGCCAGAACATGTACTACCAAGACAGACGTGTGCTATCTGTATCACATTCTGGCCTAAAGCCAGTGACTCGGCTCAGGGAAGATCAAAGCACCAGTTAATATTGGAGCCATCTTACTACAGTCTCAGCCTTCTCACTCCAACACACTATCCCCAAAACAGGAAGAATAGCAACTGGAGAGACTGTCAGCATCAAAAAAACAAAGCTTCTTGAGCACAGGCCTAGGCTCCTTGACAAGAATGCTGACACTTTACTCTTCAGGAGGAGTAGTGGGGTGGGAAGGGTGTGGAGGGTAAAAGGTGTGACAATATCTACTGATAGTATTCTCCCATGAGAGATGACACCAAAACATCTCTAGAATCTTGCTGAGCGAGAAAAACTCAGTTGGAGAAGAAGAGGTTGCAATGGTTGCTACCCTGACAGCAGATTCATGTTGACGGGGGCAGGAAGCCCAAACACCTGTCAGTAAGAAATTCAAGTGACCAGTACATGCTAGATTAAATATGCTGTCCATGCCCCAGATGGAACTGCTAGTTGGCAATTCAGGTGTTACAATGGAAGAGAGAACTTTTCATTGCTACCACAGGCACAGCATAAGACACAAAAATTCTTAATGCAATCAGTCCCATGTATTCTCTGCAATATTCAAATCACCTCCTTTCCCATTTAAGGCATGTCTACATTTAATGCTATACCTGTGCCACTGCAGCTGCACTACCATAGCGCTTCCATGTAGACATGAAGAGTCTCCCATCAGTGTAGGTAATCCATCTCCCTGAGAAGTGGTAGTTAGGCCAATGGAAGAATTTGTCATCTTAGTGCTGTCTACATGGAGATTTAGGTCGGTTTAACTATGCTGCTCCAGGGTGTGGCTTTTTCATATCTCTGAGCGATGCACTTTAACAGACCTAATTTTCTAGATCTTACTCTATTGCAGATCATTTGCATACCAAGATGACTTGTAAAAGTTTTATATGAAGAGAGCTCAATTTAGGAGCCACTTGTCAATGGTTATAGCATCCTACAGTATCAATAGCCAGTGGACCTCTGCTTGTGTAGTACCTTCCCTGTAGAGATCAAACCCTAAAGGCCCAGCTCTGTCATAAGGCAGCTGAACAACATTGGTCATGGGGGCCCAGTAGGAATAAAGGTAATGTTACACCTTGAGGTGTGTAGTCCTCACTCTCTAATTACTACCACAGTGTGGGATTGCATGTGTGTGAAGTCAAAAGACTCCTGGGATAGATCCTTTGTTACCTAATTGTCCATATGGATCACTTTTTTCAGTTTAACTTCAGCGCTCAAAGCAACTCTCAGCAACCCCAACACCATGTTGGACAAAAACTCAAACTGTAAGTCTAAGAACAGTAGCAATGACTATTTTAAACCTATTCTGGGTCTTTCATACAGGCTTACTGCACTCAAATTTAATCTTGGAAGGAGATGCTATATTTAGAGACTGATGCAACCAAAACAGACACAAAGATTGGTGAGCATCAATAATTTCTCATCTACATCAGGGCGAAGAAGTGACACAAACTTCACAGGTATGACGGCTCCAGCAGCAAGGTGAAAGTGTTAACTTTAGTTTTTTATAAAAAAGTCATTCAAATTTCAAACGAGCAGGATTAATCATCCATCAGTGTAATAAGCAGAGCAGTATGAACTTCCTTGTACTACTTCAACAATACATTATGATTTACATCCCTTCCGCTGTTTTAGTTCTGAGCTTCTCTTGAGGCTGATATGAATACTACAGCCATTCACTACTGGCTACGTTGAAGTCACAGAAAGTGACCGAGGTTAAGATTTCAATTTGAAACTCCACAGGCAAAAAAGGCCAGCATGCTAACCCATTGCATAACCCAACTACTCAGTTTCTCTGATGTTTGCAGGACTGTCTTGTGGCAATGACATGGACAACACTGTCAGAAAAGACCAACAGGCTGCGGATCCTGTGGCTGCACAACACATACCCCCATACCACATAAGCAGTGAGTGACCAAAAGCTGAGCAGTGCTCTGTCTCAGACTAAAGCCTGCTTGCTACCAGGCCAGGTCAAGAATTTAGATCTGTTCAGTGCAACAAAACCACCTTTGATTAGTGAGACAAAAGGCAAGAACCAGAGGAAGTGGTAGTGACAGAGCCAGCATAACAGCTGCAGACGCAATTTAAGCAGGTACTGCTGCACTCAGGGAGGAAGGGGTTAAAAAAGTCAGCCCAGTCATTGCCAACCCTCCCTCCCTGGACTTCCTAGATACAGAACTGTGCAAGGCCCACCCTGCCCCGCTGGGGAAAAGGAGGCAGCAAGACAGAATGGGACCTATGTAGTATCCTTCCTCACCTCACACATGTGGCTCTGAGGACAAAATGCAAGAGGCCAGCCAGAGACTGAAGCTGGCAGAGCAGCTGCAGAAACATTGGCTGTTTGCTCTAACCTCCTCCCTCCCAGTCTCTTCACTTCAGCTTCACCCCTGCTCCATCACATCTTCCCATTTATGACTGGTTGTTGCAGCAGACAGTCCTGGAACACACAGTGGGGGAGGCAATTCTTGATTCAGTCTCAAGTGGAGCACAGCATCTCATCCAAGAGGTGAGAACCATTCGGTAAGAGCAGCCATATGTTATTAAATTTAAGCATCCCTGTAGGGGAGAAAATACCAAAGAAACCCACCACAGCAGCATTTAACTTCAAAAAAGGGAACTACACAAACACAAAGAAGCTAGTTAAATGGAAACTAAGACCAACAGTCACAAGAATGAAATGCTTACAAGCTGCATGATAAACTATTTAAAAATACCATAATAGAGGCGCAAACTAAATGTATGCCTGGAATAAAAAAAACAAGAACTAAAAAATGCCGCCACAGCTAAACAAAATAAAATAGGCAGTTAGGGGCAAGAATTCCTACTGAGGAAAACAGAAAGGAGCATAAACTTTGGCAAGTCAAGTGAAACACTAGACTTATGCAGGCCAAAAAAGAATCTGAAGAGCAACTAGTAAAAGACAAAACTTTTCCTGTTAAGTTTTTAAGTAAATTATAAGTAAGAAGCCTATCAAACACTGAACTGCTAGAAGCTGGGATTGGATGACAGGGGATGGATCACTCCATAATTGCCCTGTTCTGCTGATTCCCTCTAAAGCATCTGGCAATGTCCACTGACTGAAGACAGGATACTGGGCTAGAAGGACCACTGGTATGACCCAGTCTTATGTTTAGTTTATCCCCTTCTATCTAACCACCATCTCAAAGAACTAAGGACTAACCAGGACATTTGCCACCATCACAACGTTCACTCTGCTTGTGAATTCTATCCCTTTCCCCTATCCTTTATCTTGTCCATTTAGACGGGAAGTTCTCCAAGGTCAGGGCCATCTGCTATTCTGTACAGCATGTGGCACAAAGGGGATCTAATGATGATGTGTAACTAAGCAAGATAATAGCCATGATTATGAGAGAGGACTCGATTTAGAGGTGGAGTTGCATCTTTTCCTCCCTGACTCAGGCCTTGTTTATACTTTATGCTGCAGCAGCACAGCTGCCCCTGCGCCACTGTAGTGCTTCAGTGAAGACACTACCTACATCCATGGAAGGGGTTCTTCTGTTGGGGTAGATAATCCAGCTATCCAAGAGGCAGTAGCTAGGTCAGCAGAAGAATTCTCCTGACACCCTACTGCTGTCCACACCAAAGGTTAGGTCGTTTTAACTGCGCCGCTCAGGGGTATGGATTTTTCACACCCCCAAGTGACAGTTACACCAACTTTACTTCTTAGTGCAGACCAGGCCTCAGTTCCCAATTGCCTTACTCTTCCACATGCCTATGCTGTTTCCAAGAACCTCCCATCCATGTTGTTGCCATCCCTAACCAGTCACTTCCATTTCATGGGCTTCCTCCAGGGAAACCTTATTGCTGCCAAAAATGGGCAATTCTTACCAGACCCCCACTCCCAGTCACTTCTTGTTGGCCAAATGGGGGCTTCTGCAGTTCAATGCTTCGTCTTTCTTTCTCCTTACACTTCCAGTTAGCCCTATCTGTTCTTCCTCCCAGCCAGCCTGCCATGTACTGCTGTTTCCCCTAACCCACATCCATGGGCCCTAATTTATGAGTTATATGTATCTTTAGTTGCAATAATGGGGAGCTCAACCAAGCAGGTTGATTGGGGGTGGGGGAGGAGGGCGGCACAGATGTGCTTCCATCAAATCTATGCAGAGAGTCAATTCAGAGACAAGTGATTAAATCTAACACTTTCAAGAAGTCACTTGATCTTATACCTTCACTGACAATCACAGAATTCAATAAAAGGCAGGACATCAATTGAAAGCATGATCCTGCTGGGTAAATAGTCCACAACCTGTGCAAGTAGTTCAATAGCTGGTAGTTAGAAAATTGAGACTTAACACCAGATGATTCTAACTCAAGAGAACCAACAGCACTGGGTTCCAAGCCAGCACCCCAGCACAAATACATGTAAAGAAACTTAAGTTTTGCCTGTAGGTTAAAGCATAGCTGTGCCACCTTCTGGAGTTGATGTGAAAGTGCAAGTGTGTGACTGACTGGAATCTAATCCTAAACCTGTAGTAGCTTTCAAAAGACAGTCGATTTTTGGGAAACAATATACCTCCACAAAAGATCATGCTAGAGTGGAATAAAGTGTTTTTGAAGCAAAAAGACTACAACTAGAGTAGCTGGATTCAGAGTTTTAGAAGGCTTTGTAGAAGAGGAGACTTTTGGAGAAGACAGTTGAGACACTACTACAAAAGAGGCACAAAGGAAAAATCCAACTAATTCTCTTAATGCTTAGAAGTGCATTCAGTACTGGATTGCTGCTCCAACAACTGCTGACTCTTTCCCCTCCTCAAAAATTAACAGCCCATGTAGACAGATAGCTATGGACAAACGACCAGGAAATGGGAATTGATGATTGTTTGAGAGATCACCAAGGGATGGACAAAAGGTAATTTTAATTAGACAGTGACCATTTCACAAACATATCCATAAGCTGGGTTCAGCAAAGAAATATCAAAAGACTGAAGATACCTGCACGGATGAACTGAACACATAGGCGGTGGAGGAAGATGGGGATGATTTTCAATTGTCACTGTTTTTTTGACATGATCTTGACTAATATCTTCATACATGTGATCTACTGTTAAAGGCTGCCGTTGCTGAAAAGAAAAGAAATGTGTAGTAGGAAAAGTGTCAAACACAATCTTTTCCTCCCATTCAGGAAGTTTGATAACAGTAAAATAGTATTTTTACAGGTACATATGCTATCCCTGCCTAAGGGACTGCAAAGTGTCTTATAAACTAAACATGTAGTACTGAAATCAAAAGTGGCAAGCAACCACAGGGACAACAGGTGAGAAAGGGGATTTTAATAACAGAGCGAATCTCTACTCTTACTCAAAACGCTGCAGGATCTATAGAATCCACACAGAGCAGACATGATAGATATTGCATTGTACTTCATTTATAGCACATTGGAGAACTGGGAGCTGAACCTGTGATTTGAGAAATCTAGGTATTTCTTGACTGAGAAATATATTACTAAGCCATCAAACTTAGAAGATTCCATAGTCTTAAATGGAAGAATGCTTCCTTACTCAACTGTCCTACTGCATGTGTACACTTGGCCCCTACACCTGCTTCCTTTACTGAGAATAGATTTACTGGTTTTCATTCCTCTTTACCCTGCAGAACCACCAGCTCAGAGAACTAGAATCTTCTCCTTCATGTGCACTGTCAGAACTCATTACCAAGATCCAATTACAGGTTCATTCAAGGTGTGGTGCGCTTGCTTTTATGTATTCTCATAGGCCCAGTAAATCTTGGCTGAAGTCCTGACTATACAATGATCTGCTCACTTCTTCCCTTAATAAATATGTATTTAATCAAGCAGCAACAAATTGACATTGCTACCTTAAGTGGTGAGTCTAAACACTGGGAAAAACACTACTATACCTCATCATAGCCAAATAACCACAGCCTTGGAGTTTGGTAGTATTTGTCATAAGTGATGTAGAGGTCGTAAGTTCTGGTCTGCAGGATGGCATCTTCCCCTCCAACATCAGATTTAGTTTTGCTAGCTTCTGCTATTTTTCTTGTATCAAGAGTTGCCTGAGTTAAGATTTAAGATAAAAGAATAAAGTCAGCAGCAGTAAAACAAATATTTAAACAACAGTATGTCTCTATTTACCTTTGCCCCAAACCTAAAAAATACCACCTACAGACCATGGAAGCTGACATTGATCAGAGTACAATATTCACTTATAACAAGAAGCTGTGCTTTTTAAAGTTTCGTAGCAAAGGCGTTTTTAAAAAAGACACTTTAGCCATCTGACAGTGTTACCAGTTTGAGCACAAGGTAGGGAAGGTGTTATGCTGAGGAGGCAGTAGAGAACAGTTCACTCACATCATCTGTCTCCAACAGCCCACTCTCTTCATATTCTGAAAGAGAATGTCTACAAGTTCATGTCAAGCTTGTAATTAGTGATCAGAAACTTAAATGCGCACCTAAGAGTGCTTCCTTAAGGTATGCAAGCATCTAATAAACGTGCTTTATCCAAGTAGGCTTCCTAATCCTCCAGCATCATTAAACTATACCCAGACTCTAATACTGTCAATCTGATAGATTGTCTAATGGAGCCACATGGTATGCTCATTATGGAAACCTCTAGGAGGTTAGCATTTTTCACTGGGTGGGTTTCAGAAACTGAAGTCTGTGTACTAAACAGAAACAAAGAGCTGCCTTGCTAGACTTAACACATCTATTCTGCTGCCTACTGGCCTAATTTCCCCAGTTACTAATACTTGTGTCGTCCAGTGAAGTTAATGGAGTTGTGGTGGTGTAAACCCAATGTGAAAGGAGAATCATGTCCAACGTGTTCCTTTTGGGCCTGTTAATATGCATTACATGGAAAGAAGCAGTAGTGCTTTCTAGAGTTACACTGATTACATGACTAAAATAAAGTGCATCCTATCCAACTTAAAGGGAAATACCTTCCATGTCGGCTGCTTCCTCTTCATCTTCTTCATCATCTTCACAGGATGCTGAATGTTCTGGTAGTTTTATACTGTCCTTTTAAATTAAATTGAAAGCGAGAACAATGCTTTAAAGACACTTGGGTTTAAGAGATGTGCTATTCCATTCATCTGCCTTGGAAAAATCTATTTACAAATGGGTATTTTCAATTTATTCTTATGAAGCCAATCAACATAAGAAAATTGATATTTGTTTTAATTTAATATTAGCAGGTACTACATTCTCAACAATTTAAATGTTTTTGTACATTAAAAACCATTCAAAGTTATGCGAGTCTGTATTTATTCTCACTCACTTCCAGATCAACTTTGCTCAGGCACAAAGTCAAAGGAGGACTCCTGTAACTGTCCATGTTGTAAATTCTGCTCTGAAAATGCATCTACTCTTATATCAACATCAAGATAGAGACTATGCAGTCAGAGCATAGATAATGAGGCAGTTTCCCAAGGCAGAACAAAATTTAGCTAGCTCAGCAGCACCACACAGACAATAGAGGTAGCTGGAGTAAGAAGTTGTCGGCAATGAGAAGTGTGATTTCAAGATATATGGAGCAAGTGAATTTAAAGGAATCAAGTGAAGTTATACTCAACTAAGTACCTGGTTTAAAGCCTGTCAGTACCATAGCAAAAGCCAGCTGTACAATAATTCCACATTTGTTTTAAAGCCATGCAAGATTCTCAGCTAGTTTGCGACTTTGATCCATAGCCTGACAAGTTCAAGATCCAGGATGAGAACAGGGATATCCTTGGGTGTCAATAGTCAACATTCCTCTCTTTCTATATGAAACAGGTTCTAATGGTTAAGGTTTTATACAAGCGTACTAAGTGCATAATAGGATGGCATGTTTGCACTAGGTATCTAAGTTGTGAAGTGCTCTGAGATACAGTACCCAAGTATGGAAAGCATTACATAAAAGCAAATCCTGTTCTAACAGTATTACACAGGAACACAAGGCTTTGCTATATTTGATTGGGCCACTGGGCCGTCAAGTCAAGTACCTTGCAAAAAGCAGATTTTTTTTAAACAACATCTGATGAAGGTGACATCCTCTACACACAATGCACTATGTACAGTGCAGATACCTATGCTTTCAGAATGTAAAGTGACAGGCATGCCAAATGCTTCTTCCTTTATTTTTACTTGAAAAGCATGTATTTCCCTTGGCTCCCATAAACATAGTAATGCTGTTGTACAAGAGCATTGTTGGCCAGCTACAATATATCTGTAAGTACCACAAGGGACCATCATAGGTGCTGGAACTATGGACGGAGAGGTGCTGCCACACCCCTGGCTTGAAGTGGTCTCCATTATATATAGGGTTTATAGTTTAGTTCAATGGCTCTCAGCACCCTCACTATAAAAATTGTTCCAGCACCCCTTGGAACCACTGAATTAAAGGTGTTTCTGACAGTCCTTATCAAGTCTCTTTTCCCTCACTTTATAAAACAGGTCTTATCTATGCCACTTTCATCCAAAGAAGCCTCCCAACTGCAATTCAGTGGTACAGCTCCATTTTAGTCAAGTTCCTTTTTAAGATGCATTTTATGTTTCTATAGATGCCTTTCACCCAATAAAGCTTTTTAAACATGTAATTGTTGAGAAAGGAAAGGTTCATGCTACCCTAAGTGCCTGTTTCAGCTGCTCTCAGCTTTCTCTAAGGCTGAAGTTCTCCAGGTTTCATCTCTGCCCCATGATGACTTGAGAAGTATGGTGGCAGTGAATAAAAATGCACTTAAGAGAATGATTAACTACTCTAGTGCCGCAACTACTGGGGGTAGAAGTCTGGCATACACATGAACTTGTGCAAATCAAGATGCACCTTCCCTAGACTAAAGGCATCAGGGTTTAAAAAGTATATAAACTTGGTGATAAGGTCTAATTTACCATATAATAGGACTTATTTTTAACCTAATAATTTGTAAGCTTTCTAATAGGTCTGCAAATCCACACCTCAAAGTTGAATGAAATCATTTTTTAGTTTCTAGATGCATGTGAAATATGAGTGAATGTGTATGCTGAAATTCTTCAGATGAATGGTGCCTCATTCCATAATAGGTACACTGATATTATAACGGGCTTACTACTGCAGTTCATAGCTCACTCCACCTTCACATATTTCCTGGACTTTGTATTAGTCTTTCATGGACAGAATTAACTTATAGGGCTACTTAGAAACACTATCAGACATCTATTGTACTTTAACCTTCTAGTACATTACGTCAATATTCACAAGCTAACACGTACCTTGCCTTCCAGTGTGATCTCCTTAACTGCTTCTGTCCCACCTGCAATCCCTGTTGATTAAACATCAATACTGAAAACAGTCAAAATTAGAAGAGTTTATTAAATCTTCGTTGTCAGAACGTTACAAATGGCTCAGAAAGCACCATGTGATCCTTTCAATTAAACTTTTATAAATTTTAGAAACTGGAAGGATACATGTTATTCAGCACTGGCAGCATGCTCAATGCTGGACAAACAAAGACTACCATCTCCCAATCTTAAGGAGTTTCTACACAAGTAATGAACTCGGGGCAATAGTTTAACTGATGACAGAAAGCTCTTACCAGTGCAAAAGATCTAGTCAGACTAACCGTGACACTGCACTGCTCATGAATACCACCTCTTTCCTAGTAACCTCAAGCAGATGAAAACAAGGTGGACTCCAAGAACAACAATTTGAGTCAGTGGCAAGAACTACATTCAAAGCATACTCTCCTGTAGCTGCCTTGACTGTGGTTGAACATGCTGCCTTCTTAGCCAAATGTTATTTCTAGAATGCTATAAGGGTACAAAATAATTCAATTCAAATAAATACTGACATGTCCCTGTTCCAAGGAACTTATTTGAAAGTAGCAGCTTGCCACTATCGATTAATCCACTTAGGAGAAGAGCCTGACACTTACAGTCATTCAGAAAAAGGAACACCCAATGCATGGCCACTTCCCCCCCAATCCATCCCACTTGTATTTCTATTTCTTCTGGTTTACTGCTGCTCTTCCCCACTGCCCTGTGATATTACATCACTCCGTTTTGATACAATATCAGATCCAGTTAGCCAACTGAAAAGGAAGATGATGTTAGATGACTTCATCAAAGGTACAATGCACTCTCTCAGGAAATACTTCAGATGAACTAGACAACACATCTTACCATTTAGGAAAGACACAGCCAGCATACTAGCAACACAACACATCAGCAAAAGAACACCGTTTGGGAACAATCATTTCAGCTGGCTGAACTAGGCATTCCTACATATTGTTTCTCCTGCCAGGACTGAAGATATGAAGTTAAGAGTAATATCCAGCGTCAGATTTTTTGTTGTTGTTTAAAAACAAAAAACAAATACAGATCTAATTCATAATTAAGGTCAATGAATTGCCCAAAAATCATTGGGAGTGACCAGTCAAAAATACAGCAATTTCTAGTGACTAAAAGTTAAAACATCAGCAAAAACAGGATAAATAATTTAGCTTCTCACCTAGTGAGACAGGATGACCCCATCCAAGAACAGGGTTTTTGTCAGAAAGCCTCTGTCAGGTTACAGAGGTACTGAGAGATGTCAGATCACTGAGGGAGTGAAAATGGTTTGAATATTTTTGATATTTAGAGAGGACGGAAACTTACGGGGCTATTCTCAAACACCCTCACCTTGGAATGTAAGGATCAGCCTGCGCAGTCTGTATTAAAACAAACATCTGCTCTTAAAAGCATACTCCTTTCAACTATGGAAGATAATCTGCTAGGCACTTTGGAGTTAGATTGACTAGACAGTAGAATCAGGTGAACAGTTATTTTTAGTTCTTGAGTTTCCCTCCTTAGGATGACAAAGGCATCCACTTTGAGAAATCTATCTGCAGGACTAAAGCTTTTGGATTTATGTGAAGAACTGATCTCTATAGACTGCCTGTCTGCGATACAATGAGCCCTTCACAATCAATTTTCTGTATTAAACTATAGTTTCCCTTGGCATCCCGATTTATCTGAGTGCCCTTAGATACCAATGAGACAGGTACCTTCTAGTAGCAAAATTGAGCCTTGGATCTCTAGTCCCAACAGCTCATCCCAGGTGGGGAAATATCACAGTAAAGCCAACCCTGTTGTGTCATTACTTAACTGAGCTAGTCTTAACTGTTGCACATCACATTCCATCAGTGAGTTAAAGTGAAGTCAGCATGCCAGGTTCTCCAAATATGAAGAAGAGAATGGTGCTTTTATTTCTCTCAGTATCTCTTTACTTACAAGTTTGGCCCCTTACACATGGGATGTTTTCCCTGCCAAATATAGTAATGTGCATGTCTATAGTGCTTCTCAAAGGACTTTGAAAGCATTAAGCATCCACACCTCTATGAAGTATTATCTCATTTTGTAGACAAACAGGCACAGAGAGGTTAAGCAACTTGCTAAGTCACATTGAATAAACTGGTATTGAACTGGAAATGTAACTTGGGTCTCCCAAACTAGTATTAAAATACATCAGCGGTTCCTAAACTCTACCACATTGCGAACCACCAACATAAACCACCACCACCTGTAGGGACAGGGCTGGGAAGGGGAGTGGTCACCACGCTGCTTGGGGGCAGGGCTGGTGCTGGAGCAGCTCCTGGCCAGCCCCCCAGCAGCAGGTGGGCGTGTACAGTGGTACACGTGCCACAGTTCAGGAAGCACTGAATCACATCACATATGAGAAAGTTCAATTTTAAAATTGAACTAATAAGATTCAAGGTCTTTTACATTAGTCAGCAGTGGCAAGTACTAGAAAACAAGAGTTTAAATACCTGCATTGTGAAATGTGTCTACCCATCCCCCATCACCATCATCTTCTTCTATAATTGCTTCCAGTTCATCTGAATACTCCATCTGTTTACACCGCTTGTAGCATGGCACTGCAAAGATCGGCAAACTCTTACAACAAGTAACAGGATAACTGCAATCAGCTGGACATGACACAGAGCAGAGAGAAATTCACCTTCTCCAAAGCTTTCTGTGGTGAATAAGCTTCCCCCAGTCTTATTTACTCTATATGGCATAAGAATACTTTTTTTTAAAAATAGGTTAAAATACAAATTTACACAAAACATCCCTACATATACAATTTCAGTACATTTGCATTCATCCTTCAGAACTGCCAATAGCAAAGTACCTTAATTATTCATGTGAATTTAATGCAGGTGAAAGCAAAGTGATACTTGGAGGCTAGTTAAATATTTCAGGCAGTAGTCATACAAGTGTCTCACATCTATCTGCTACCTGTCATTGTGCCTCGACCCTAATCTGTAAGGGTCAGCGGAGTTTGAGTCTCCAGCTTTCCTGAGAATGCTAACCATTTGGTGGTATCTGGGACTATCAATCAATTTGTTTAATGTGTATCAGTGAACAGCTTTAGTCAGCTGAATTTTACAGGGCAATTTTACATGGAAGTCTGACCAGCAGGTAACTAGTAAAAGTTTGTCACATAAGGGACATCTGTCTGTCATCTGGAGAAGCGTTATTAACTATAACATGGTTATTTACCAAAATTAGTTAACTATGGATTATATGCATGTGTAACCATTCAAGCTGCATTTGCTAAAATAAGTTGTGAATATAAGCGTGCAGATCTGATTTAAGACAAAACTTAAACTGACATTTTCTTTAACATAAATAGCATGATTATGTCTGCAATGCTCCCTTTACCCAGCCCTGGAGAACAGAATTAGCACACGGGCTATACTTTGTAAGCTGACTAGACCTTCCAGAAAAAATCAGGGCATGGGGTAGGGTCCTCTAGTTTTCACTTTGAATTCTCCCTGGAAACTGGTTTGTAGGATGCCCTGTGACATCTTTTCCACAAGTGTTTAACTTAAGTCAGAGGTTACTGGTATACTATGATCCCAGATGGCTAAGCACAAGAAACATGGTATCTTGGATTTTCTCCTTCTGAAGATTGACCAAGAGAGAAGGGGCACCACAAAACCCCATAGAAGCTGCAAGTAGATCACTTTCAGCCATGCAGCCATTGCTACTGCCTGCATAAAAAGATTTTTTCAACTGAAGGCAATGCTGGGGGATGAATAATTCAATTATGTCCTCTGGAGACCACAGGGCATTCCACTGGCCCAATGAGGATTTCTAGTCTCCGGAATGGGCAAGTCAGAGTGTGGAATGCCACTTTATGAGGGCATAATTCCTTTTCTCAGACCTTCAATTACATAGTTTTTGCCAACCAGAAATGAGGGGGCTTCATTGGCATTTTTGCTATAGGCAATGTCTGTGTCCATCTTTGTTTCTTTTGTGAAAAGAAAGCTTCCCCATAGTTTTGGCAGAAGTGAGTTTTCCTCTGTTACAGCAAGTCAGTCAGCACTATCATTGTACAATGCTTTAAAATTTGTGACGATCAGTTGAGCTTTTTCATAGCAGCATTCTGCAGTTTCTCTGGTGTTACAGTTTGCATGGGACTAAAAGTCAGTGCTACTAAAGGTATTCCAAAATGGTTTACTTGATAAGCTGGGAAGAGTCAGAAGATCCAGCATTGGGGAGGATGACGGAAGAATAGTTTGCATCCCTGCTAACCATTATGTATGAGGGATGGCTGGGGTTGGGGAGGGAGGCAGCAGGAAGAGGGGAAGGAGGAGGAGCGAGCTAGCAAGAAAGTAAAGAGAAGGAGTATTTAGCACATGTTTCTGGATGAAGTTTTCACTTTCACAGCAGAAGCTACAATGCTGACTCCAAGTGTACATTTGTCATCACTGAGCATTGAGATAAAAGATTCAGTGAGAGAAAAGATTCTAGATACTCAAGTTCAGACAGATAATCTGCTGCTCGTGTCACCACAAAATTAAAATACAGAAGTATAATAAGGGAGGGTTAGTTTCTACCATCAATTTTAAGGGTAGCGTAAAATTCAGGTTCCAATAGGCCTGCAATTCCTCCCCTCTCCCTGCAGTAATTCGGAAAAGTCAGTCTTACCATTTTTAGTTACCAAAAACTGTTTGTCTGTTGGCAGATAAGCCTTGAACTTTAATTCTTCTCCTGCAGCCCTTTAAAAAAAGCATACCACAAAAAAGTGAGAACTTGTTTTATAAATAAGAATACTTATTTTCAGTCTGTGGTCAAAAAACAGAAATATCACCATCCTGTTTCTGTTTAAGATCAGTAACTACTAAATACGTAGCAGCAGAACTTGAGATATACTGCAAAAACAATCCACCTCTTTGCAATTTGAAATATACCAATCTAAACAGTGATGTGATCTCAATTCCTTCCTGCATCCACTTGGGAAGTATATCTAATAGCTTTCAGCTGAATCACTTCACAACCTACTGTGACACTTGCTATACGGACAACTTTAAATCTACTCTTTTTACATTGTCCACTTGCATTAGTTTTTGTCTTGGAAAATAATCTCGACACAAATTATGTTCTAACCACTTGACTTTTTTTTATGATGTAAGACTCCATTAATATGTATACATTTTTTGTACATTCTCATTGCATTCCAGAGAGGTAAAAAAGAGCCTTCTGAGAGTGATTATGGCATGTACATTCAGAGGCTGACCTGTACTTTAGCATCTTCTGATCTATAATTCAGATGGATATGGACTCAATCAAATTTTAGTAGTTTAAATTATCGTTTTAAATATGTATGCCACCTAATGGCAGTTACTTCACAAGTGACCCCTTGCTGTTAGTTCAGTGATTTCCTGCCACCACCACAGAGAACATTGTCTCCAGACTTCAGTTTCCCTATAATCAATGAAGCCAAAAAAAGGGAGACTGAGCCTGCTATTACCATTAGGGATTGAAAATATTCAGACCAGAGTGGTCTGTTTTCTCGTCTCCTCACCAGAGAAGCCATCCTGACTGTGGCTACATATGATAGCTAATATAAAATCCTCCCTCCAAAAGTGACTCTCTTTGGCATGACCCAAGACATCAACAGCACAGGCTTTAGCACCAGAATTCACATCTAGATTTAAATTCTCATCTACATTAAATTGTGACATACTATACATTTTTGCATCTGATGCAAATGTAATTGACAAAAAACTTGCTGTTCCTCTAGCTTCCTGTGCCTCTTGCTCTTTTACTTACCATTGCCAAGTAGGACAGTGGTGAACTAAATGGTCTCCAGCTGCCACAAACTGTTCAGGGTGAAAAAAAAAATGCAATGCTGATGTAAATAATATAAAGAAACCCTCAAACGTGAACAATATTAACATTTCAATTGTACAGATCACATTTTTGTAAGTGTGCTCAGTGTAATTTTGATAGCAGTTCAAGCTATAGAAATGGAGTGGAAAAAAGCATTTATTTCCTCCAACTCGTGTAAACAGGCAACAACTGATTTCTTCCATCTGGAGGAACCATGCTGTAAAGACAGTCATAACTGCAAAGATGGGATAGATTTTCCTGTCTACCTTATGGCAACCTCAAAAAAGTTTATGAAAATTTACCTGGCCACACAAAAAGAACTTGCTCACTCCACCATGGAGATAGCATTGGGGAAAAAACAAACCAGATTTGCTTGCCATGGAGAAAATTTACTTTCTTCTACATCAGACTTTGACAATGATGCTTTATCAAATGAATGCTTGTTATAGTTAGTGGAACAGGCAAGAAGAATTTGCCTGACAATTGTCATACAAGTTTTTCTTTTTAGAAAAGCTAACAGAAGTATTTCCCCATTCTTAGATTTTAACTGGAAGTTTTTAAACAAAAACCTTGCCCTGCAGTTTGTTCAAAATCAAACATTGCAACATGAAGAGTTGAAAGTGAATCTCACATGACTTACATGCTGTTAAAGCTGAGAGAAATGCAAGAAATGAATAATTATTTTAATATGGCAGTGTCCCAGAGATGCCAAACATGAATGCATATCAAAGTATGCTAGGTGCAGTGAGTGAATACACATGGAAACAAGCCCCCGTCCTGAAGAACTAGATTTGAAAAACTCCCTTTTAATAAACTTTTCAGGAACTGAGGTAAAGAAATTTCTTAATTACATTTCTAGTATCCCTTAAAGATATTTTAAAACAGTATTTAAGAGTTACATAGACAGAGTGAATATTAATGTAGTCTGATCCAGTCACTTATTTGTCTCTTTATTCCTAATGTGAAGGAATAGCTGAAGTTTTAAAACCAGTGAGTTTGTTTTGCTTGTTCTTTACAATGTTATGTAAATCCTTTGCAAAGCTAGTATCTGTTATTCCAGCTGCTTTCCCATTTTAAACTTCTACTTTACAGTAACATGCTACTCAGCTAACTGAAAGCCATTGCAGAGTGACTTTACAGTCTATAGTATACAGACTGCCTAACTATCTGCTCCAAAACAATGCAAGTCAGCATAATAGAAAATACCACAACATTTCTTCAGTATCGATTAATATATTTAATCCACGGAAGAGTCATTTCCTCTTTCTAAGAAAGTGTCTTGAGACTGAACTCCAATAAAAATGAAGTTTTACTATAATGGAAAATCAACTTAAAAAAAAAAGATCAGGCGAGATGTACAAAGCATTTCACCCTTATGTGAGAGAATTGTGCATAATGCAGAAAACTGCAGAATTCTTGTATTTAAGGCACTAGAATAGACTGTAGAATTGTAGAAAACAGACACATTCTATCTATGTAACTGACACTGTCAAATCATAAGATGTCATTTTAAAGTGTTTTCTGACTTGGGTTAACACTGTAAATTACTAAAATGAATTTTAAATCTCATTTGCCATTCATCCTTCAGTTCTGAACATGAAACTAAGCCAGTCAGTTTTACTTTCTGATTTCCATGCAGTTGTCCTATGAACAGATGTGTTCACGATACTGCAGGACAATGTTTAAACATTTTAAATATTTTAATACAAATAGTTTTCAGTACATTTACATTTAAAAATTAAGTCTGGTGGTGTCCTTTTGAAGTGTTACTAGAAATGATTTAACAAAATACTAATGTGTCAACCAAAAGAGTGCTAAGAAGAATTAAAATATCTGTAGATATACTAGAAACAAGAGACAGATGTTCAGCCAGGTGATGCAGTGGGTAAGATAGCTAGCTAGCAACATCTAGATTAGACCAAGCTTTAGCCTTAAGTCACAAAACTGACATAGAATTAATTACAATTTGCTGTCAGCATTTCAAAAAGACCAAAGATTGGAACAAAAATGCAAACCTGGAGTTGAAATGCATTAGCAAGTGGTGCAAGTTTGCTAGTCAGCAAAACATGTTATCTGGCAGTAAGCACTGCTTAATTGCTTGTCTGCATTACATTTCAGACACACTCAAAGAACACATGAGCACTGTCATTAAAGAGAGAGCCTTCTCACACACCTGACAGAATTTCTCTTTAATGATCACTATGGGGTAAGAGCTACAACTCCTAAAATGATTAGGGATCGTGAAGGAAGATTTATCAGAGGCACGAATGGCAGTTAGACACTTAAAAAATCCTACCCTAAATCTGTCAAGGCACCAAACCCTGGTGCAAAGATTCACTATTTTACTCCTTTGACCAACTACTTTAACATAGTCTGTTTTCATAGAGGAGACATCCTGTTAAGAGAGCTGCTTTATTAGTTCATTTGGATGCACAGGATTGCATCTGCACTCTCCTTTCCATATCCCAAGAGAAAAAGTAAACTTTTAAAACCATGGAAACCTACCAAGTGGCCAAACAAAACAAAAAACAACAACAACAACAACAAAAGAAATCAGTTCCTCCATAGAGCTAAAGATTGAAATTAATTCAAACACATCTGAAGACAGTAGAACCTCAGAGTTACAAACACCTCGGGGATGGAGGTTTTTCATAACTGTGAAATGTTTGTAACTCTGAACAAAACAATGATTGTTCTTTCCAAAGTTTACAACATAACATTGATTTAATACAACTTTGACACTACTATGCAGAAGAAAAATGCTGTATTTATCATCTTAACGTCAATGAAAAAAGCAGAGAACAGTTTCCTTATCTAGTCAAATCTTTTTTTTATTTAAAAAAAAAAACTTCCCCTTTTTTCAGTAGTTTACTTTTAACACAGTACTGTGCTATATTTGTTGCTATCTGACTACATACTTCTGGTTCCAAATGAGGTGTGTGGTTGACCAGCCAGTTTGTAACTGTGGTGTTTGTAACTCTGAGGTTCTACAGTACTTTACAGAGGTCTCTTAAGACACAACGTTGCCCAATAAGGACATTCTTTAAACGGATTCATTTATTTTAGAAGACACAGAGGGGTTCGGTGCACGTTATTAACATGGGTCATGCTTATGGAGACATATCAGAGCCCTGGTTCTGACTCTAAGATACCTGTAAAAGAAAGGCTAACCAGTCATGGAACCCAGAAAGGCAGAGTTAAAATAAAAAGCCATAACAACTCTTTGAAATCCAATTGCTAAGATATGTAGAGAACATGTAAGCTCTCAACCTCTTGAGAACCACTACTCTTGAATCTAGACACAGTCAGTCTCCTCACACCCCCCACAAGAAAAGTGTATGCTATATATCACACCAATGGCCCATTATATCTCAAATCCTGCCTCTGTCATTGACTTGTACCTGATGCTGCAAACACCAGAGACTCACCACATGGTGCATGTAGCCAGCTGAGCCATAAAGGAAACACCTAATTTTACATCCCTGTGCAGTTTCTTCCCCACAGATGATGGGGCAAAGTGTCAGTGGTTCAGAGTTATCTGGAAGTTTTGTTTGTTTTTATTTTTATTTTTTTTGGGGGGGGGGACATGAAGTTGGAAGAAAGTAAATACAAACTACCTCAAAAGATTGTTTAGCACTGAACAAATTGGTTCATTCTATAGGACTCCAGTGGGCTATCAAGAACTATTGGTAAGCAGAGCATTCCTCTAGCATGTAGTGTAGCTCAGCTGAAAAGTCTCAGATACCATTATTAGGATAACATTTCTGCCCCATTTATTTTCCTATACTATTTGTCTGTCTTGCTGCCACCACAACCTCATTTTTGTCTGATTGGGTTTCCTTCTTTCTCTCTGCATTTGTGTCTTTATCTTGCCTCTCCTTCATCCTCCCAGCTACCATTTTACTCTTCTGCAGTCTCTGATAGGCAGTTTCAGAGACAACAGCTTTCAAACACTAGCAATTTACACAAGAACTGGAAGAAGAGGAAAACCAAACACCATTGCACTCTATACAGAGAAGAAACAGGCCAGGATTTGTAATCCTGTTTCCTTTTACAGCACACTCCTTTGTAAGCTGCTACTGCCGGCACTTACCTGAAGCATGGCCAAGTTGGGGGCAACCTATAGAGGAGTGCAGGGAAATCATTGTGCATGGCAGGTGGCCAACAATATGTTTGACTCCATCACACGCTCAGTAATAGAACAAAACATATGGTGGGAAGCAGGAGCTGCTCTCATCTCAGCAAGTCACAGAGGTCTCTGGATTGCTTAAAGAAGGGGAAGTTCTCAGACCAACAAACACTTTCCTGCGCTGACTCCAATGCAGAATGGAGCTGTTGACCCAGGAAAGTTAAACAATCGAAACTGTGCTCAGAGCGTGTTGGGTTCTACCTCAGCTATATTAGGATGACTGGGGCCTGTGCCCCAGAAACCATTCCAAGAGCAATTTTGTTGCTGACAGACTGGGACTATTACCCCTTCAAAAGCAGAAATACTTTGCACATAGTAGTAGTTACCACATCCTTCAAATTTTTACTAAAGCTATGTCTACCCTGCAGCAGCAAATCTGATACTGTCAGATCAATTTATCTGTTTCGACTGAGCAGCAATGAAGACACGCTCAAACCGATCTGGAAGTTGATCTAATAAAACCATCTCCCCCAAAAGCATAGCACTGTGTTGACAGGTATGTAATTTAAGATGGATTATAATGTTATGTCAACTTTTACCACAGGTTACTACTATCTTACTAGCTTCCCCAAGTACATTTTATAGATTCTGAACACTCACCTCTTCAGGAGTGATGACTCCAGTTTCTTTAAACTTTGACTCCTAGAATAAAGAAAATTCAGAAATATTTACAACTCCATTAACATTTGAATCCCTCACTCCAAGGCTGAAGTAGTTCTTCAGCCAAGCATGCATCCTACTGCCTCCACAGCCGAACTTAACTGCCACAGATGCATAGCAAGGGACAGACTCGACTGGACATCCATAGACTCCACAGTCCGAGGATGTCCAAGTTACCTGTTTGTGATGCCCCGCTAACAAGCGAGATGAAAAAAAAAGTAGTCTTTTTCCAAACAAGCAATACTAATCTCTCCTCATCTTCTCCAAGGATGAAAAATTATATTTTTTTCCTTCATCCCCAGGTTAAGAGCATGATTCAAATGACACAGGCAAAATGCTTACTGCACTACTGCAAGACAGTAGAATATCTACACTGCATGTCAGTGAAAATTCTACTTTTAAGAGTTTGGAAAATACAGAAATCTGAAGACTTTATGGCAGTGCATTGTGTTATCATATCAAGGCTTATGATCTTAGGACTCATTCCCAACGTACATCATACAGCACATACACGTCTGGGCTCCTGAGAGCGAGTGGGGCCAAAAACAGACTGGCCTGCATCCTGTCAACCTAGTGAAGTGTAAAAAGCTAGCTTCTTCAGAAGGGAAGACTACGCTTATGCTGCATTCCTAGTGGGTATTTTTAATATCCCAGTCCATCTGTCGTAGACAGAGAGCCTGAATAATAGGGCTGGTACTAGACCTGAACCAAAGTCAGCAATAGTTATTCTATGAGCAAAAGTCAGGCTCTGTCAAAAGGAGATGCTTGCCTGCAAGTTCACTGTCTGGTACATGAACTCTGCACCAGTATTGCTAAAACACACTGAACATGTCAATACATTCCTGCAAGCTAGCACAAGCACACCCCAACCTAGCACGTGATAAAATGGTTTGACAGACGTGATGATAGTGATGTTTTGTCTGAAACATCAGGAAAATGTCACCTCCCCTTGTACCTAACGTTACCAAACACGTAAGGTTATACGTAAGTTGTTTATCCCAGTTTGTTTGTCTCGGTCTACAAGTGTTAGGATGTCTCAACCTAACCCTTTGTCTAGCCTAGGGGGAAGCAGAAAGTCTTGCCGCTCACTAAGTTGGTCCATTGTCACAGGCACGCATGTATTAAATTCCAGAGGGGTAGCTGTGTTAGTCTGGGTACAGCAAAAACAATGAGAGTCCTGTAGCACCTTAAAGGCTAACAAATTTCTGCGGGCATAAGCTTTTGCGGGCTGCAACCCACTTCGTCAGATGCATGA